>PVJO010004165.1:0-49323 GCA_004026905.1 Hystrix cristata
TAACCACTGAGCTAAATCCTCAGCCCTCATTTATCAATTGATACCCCTTTATTAACAGAGAAAAATAATTGTGATGATTTATTCTATATATTTTAACCAATGAGGGGTTTATTAAGAATTTTTAGAATTTGAACAGTGTTCATTAGGTCAAGGACTCTTCATGCTTATGAACTGTACAACCTTGGAAAAGAGTAGTAAGGCGGGGCTGGGGATTTGGCTCAGTGGTTAGAGTGCTTGCCTTGCAAGCACAAGGCCCTGAGTTCGATCCCCAGCACCAAAAAAAAAAAAAAAATAGTAGTAAGGATGCAGGTCCACATACCATGGTACTGTTCAAGGAAAAGTACTTAGCACTGCTGCCACCACCACTGTTCATGGCCTAGCATGTGAGGGACTTGATGCTAGAAACAAACATAACCACAAAAAAAACCTTCCCTTCTGCAACTGTAGATGGCATCCATGTGCCTCTACCACCCACTGTGTGTGCTTCACCTCTAAGGTTCGTGTAGTGCCTAGTGGACTTGGACTGCATATGCCAACTGCCAGCTGCAGTGGAGACCCAGTAAAAGTAAGTAGATTACAATGAATAACTGTGACTTGGAGAAGATACAGCAACTTCATTCTTGTCTAGCAGAGTCCCATTCAATTTATTTGATAGGGCAGATAACTTTATCTGGTCAAGGATGAAATTGTGGGGAGGCCCCACTCTGACTTTGAGTCCAGTGTAGAAAGCATTAGTTACAGATGAGGTTTTCCAGGCAAGGCACAGGGAACATGGAAAGGGAGGCAGAAATTATGATGGAAGAGAAAACATGGATGGCTTCTGCTGAGTTTATCATCCTGTTTCTCATCTTCCAGCTTGCTGTCCCTTGTTTCTGATTGCTGCGTGGATAGAGCTTAAGAATTGGAGAGAAAAGGAGACCATACTCCTCCTAACTACATGATAACTGACATGGTGATCTTACAATACTTACATCTATTTTTGACTAGTTCTTTACTGGGGCATTTTGTAAGATTTTTTTAAACCACCAATCTTTACAGAAATCTGTTCAATACTCATTGCATTCCTTTTCTTATTTGTGTGTCAATTTAGTACCCTCTTAAATAACTCATGCTAACATGACCCCCCCCCTTTTATTTGAGACAGAGTCTTGATATGTATTCAGGCTGGCCTCGAACTCATTGTATAACCCATGCTTGGCTCAAATGTGAAGTGATCCTCCTACCTCAGCCTCCCGAGTGCTGGCATTACAGGTGTGCACCACCACACCTGGCTGATTTTTCCTATTTAATCAGTAGATGTGATAAATTAGTGTTCAATTTGGACTTGTTAAATGTTTCCTTATGATTATGTTCAAAATATGCCTCTTGGCACTTAAAAATTGTTGGCAAGAATACCCTAGAATAGGAGTTGGGGTGTAGCTCAGTGGTAGTGCTTGCCTCACCTATACAAGACTCTGAGTTCAATCCCAACACCACCAGAAAGAAAAGGTGTGCTCTGAAATACACTGTAAAGAGAATGAAATCAAGCTACAGAGTGAAAATATTCGCAAAACACTCACCTTGTATAGCATTGATTTAAAGAAAAAAAACACTAACAAATAAAAAGATAAACTTTTTTAAATGGGCAGATCTGAGTAGACCTGTTAAAGAAAATGTACAGATGGCCATCATGAAAAGATGCTCAACATTGTTTTTGTCAGCTACTACTGTACACCTATTAGAATGGTTAATATATTAAAAACTGAAAGTAACAACTTTCCTTATGCTGACAAGCATAAGGAGCAATAGGAAATCCATTAATTACTGGTAATGCAAAATGATAAAGTGTCTTAGCCAGTTTGGCAATTTCTTACAAAACTACACATACTACAGTGTGATGCAGTTGCACTTCTCAGTGTTTACCCAGTTGAGTCGAAAACTTATATGCACACAAAAGCCTGCAAACGAAAAGTTATAGTCACTTTATATATAATTGCCAAAAGTATTGTGAACAACCAGTATTTCCTCCAATCAGTGAATGAATATGCTGTAATACATCTATTAAGATAATTACACACCAATAAATTAACTCACAAACTATGAAGAGACATGGAAGAATTTCAAATGCATATTTCTAAGAGAAGCTAGTCTGAAAAGTCTACATTCTATATGATTCCAGTTATATGACATTCTGAAAGATGAAAAACCAGAGATGGTAAAGAGGTTGGTCATTGCCAGAGGTTTGAGGATATGGAGGATCATTGGTTAAGGAGCACAGGAGTGTTTTAGAGTGGTGAAATGTTTATATGGTGAATCAAGATGGTAAACATTTGTCAACATAAAAAAATCATTTTAGGGGCTGGGGATTTAGCTCAGTGGTTAGAATGCTTGCCTAGCAGTGCAAGGCCCTGAGTTCGATCCCCAGCAGCCCCCCCCACCAAAAATCATTTTAAAAAGGCTGAGAATTGTAGCTCAGTGCAATGCCCCTGGGTTACATCCCTGCACCACACACACACACACACACACACACACACACACACAATTTGAAATTAAAGTGCTACATGCAAATGAATTTTCCTTGAGTACATCAAGAAAAGATCACTCACAAAAAAGGCTCTCACATAAAAATCCCAACACATGCACAAATCTCAACACAGAAACACAAGAAATATAAAAACACAAGGCAACATTCTCTTCCAAAAGTTGATAATTCTCTAGAAGCTGACTCCCAAGATCAAAGTCGTTGAAATCCCAAAGAATTCAAAAGATTTTTTTTAATCTCTGAATTCAAAGAGCCAAATTAAGGAAGACAAGGCAGGATATGAAAGGGCAATGCAGTAAAGAGATAGAAGGTCTGAAAAAGTACCAAGCAAATCTTGGATATGAAAAGCTCAATAAATAAAAATTTTAAGATATTCAGTTGAAAAGTTGAAAGTCTCACTAATAGACTAGATCCAACAAAAGAAAGACTGTCAGATCTTGAAAACAAGGTGAATAAACTACCACATTGAACCAGTAAAAAAAAAAAAAATGGCTGGGGATTTAGGTCAGTGGTTAGAGTGCTTGCCTTGCAAGCACAAGGCCCTGAGTTCAATTCCCAGCACCAAAAAAAAAAAAAAAAAAGAACAGAACATACAAGAAAACACAAAAGAAGCTAAGAACAGAATGTGCAAGAATATACCACCCTAGCAAGTGCAAGACTCTGAGTTCAGTCCCCATCACCCCCAAAAGAATATACCACAATGAAGAAAATACACAAAACTGAATAGACTGTACAAGAATCTATGAACAGAATATATAAGTCTGGGACAAAAATAAAGGACCAAATTTATAAATCATACATTTAGAGACGGGAACTGAGTTACAGGTATAAAAATTGTATTCAATGAAAATACAGCCAAAAATTTCCCAACTCTAGGTAATTATGTGGTCATCCACGTACTGGAGGCTGTTAGAACCCAAAATAGACAAAATCAGAAAAGACCCTTTCTGTGACATAACTGTCAAAAGTACAGAACAAAGTACAGAAAAAAATATTAAAAGTTGAAAGAACTGCCAAATTACTAAGTTAAACCTGTAATAACAGCAGATTTCTCAGAAGAAATTCTAAAGCCCAAGAGAACATGGAATGATAATATTTTAAGTTATTAAATAAGTAACTGGCAACCTAGATTATTTAGAAAAGTCAGCCTTTGGAACTGAAGGATAATAAAGACTTCTGAAGAAAGCCATAAACTAGAAGAATTCTAGCAGATGCTCAAAATCCTGTACCCACAAGAATAAGCAAGATAAGCACAACCACAAGAGCACAAGAGAGAGTAAACCTCACTAGAAGAGTAAATAATGAAAAATAGGAAAAAAACAAACATGATTATTTCAGTAAGTTATCAAGCCTCTCAGATGAATAAGGGAGAAAAAATGAACACCGCTTACTCAAAACCAAAAGAAAAAGAACAAAATGACAGAAACTAATACATATCTTTCAATTAAAACCTTGAATGTAAATAACCTGAGTTCTCCAACTGAATGGCACAGAATAGCTGACTGAATTAAAAACAAAACCCAATTGGTTGTTGTCTACAAGAAACTTCTCGCTGACAAAGACACAGACCGAAAGTGATAGAATGGAGAGTGATATTCCAATCAAGCATAATCTGAAACCACGTAGGAATAGCTATACCCTTGTGATGGTTGATTGATTGTGTCAATTTGTAAGAGAAGTTTAACTAAATTGGTTTAGCAATTCTACACCCTAGGGCGTAGAAAATCCACCCTAGAGCGGCCCATTCTCTAGATGGTATAAAGGGGAAATGAAGAGGGATCTAGGCCAGCTGGCTTTGGATCGGTTTTACTTCCTTTGGAGGAGCTCCAGAACTCCAGACCTTCACCTGGATATTTCAGACCTCTAGACCTTTGCCTGGACCCTTCAGATCTTCACCTGGATCCTTCAGGCCTCTAGACCTTCCCCTAGATCCTTCAGGCCTCCAGGCCTTCGCCTGGATCCATCAGACCCCTAGACCTTTGGCTGGGCCCTCTGGATCTCCAGCTTGCAGACAGACCCTCTGCACGCTTCCATGCCTGACTTGTAAGAAGCCCGAGGAAGCCAAATTGTAAGCTCGCAAATATTCATATATCTACCATTGTATCTGTTTCTCTAGAGAATACTGACTAATACAACCCTTATCTGATGAAGTAGAAGTCACACTAAAATCGGTCAGAAGAGACAAAAAAGTCACTACATATTAATAAAGGAAGCAGTCCATTAATAAGATATAAAAATTTGAAATTTTTTTTCACCAAACATCAGAGAACCGTGTTTATAAAATGAACATGACAGTACATAAGGGGAGAATTAGGACCAAATGTAATAATGGTTTCAGTATTCCACTCTTACCAATAGATCATCCAGACAAAAAAGTTAACAAAGAAATATCAAAATTAAATTACACTATAAATCAAATGGACTTAATAGACATTTATAGGATTTTCTACCCAACAACTGCAGAATTCTTTCCATCAACACAAGGAACATTCTCCAAAACAGATCATGTATTAGGCTATTTAAAAAACTCTGACAAATACCAAAAAATTTAAAATAATTTCTTCCATTTTATCAGACCATAATGGAGTGAAAATAGAACTCAACAGCAAGAGAAACCACAGAAAGTTTACAAACACATGGAAATTGAACAATATGCTTTTCAAGAAGTAGTAGGTCATTGAAATCAGGGAGAAGCCAGGCATAGTGGTTTCCACCTGTAATCCCAGTACTCTGGGAATCTGAGTTACAAGGATTATGAGTCCTGTTCAGGCAATTTAGACTCACTCTATCTCAAAATGAAAAATAAAAAGAGCTTGGGATGTAGTGGTATTGTGCCCCTTGGTTCAATCCCCAGCGTGAAAAAGAAAAGATGGAAGGAAGGAAGGAGAAGGAAAGGGAAGAAAAGAGAAAGGGAAGGGGGGAGTCCATCTTCCCTTTAGTCCATCTCTAAGAATTGCCAAAGGCCTAACACTTTCAGCACTGCTGAAAAGTACAAGGGACTTGACCAAGGAGTGAATGGTTAAACTGGGGCAAAAGCACACAGTTCCCTGTGAGAAGCGAATGGTTAAACAAGAAGTTTAGTGGGGCATATTGTGTCTGGCCATGTCCTTCTCCTTTGCCCGAGAAAATTGTCTAGTCTTAAGACAGCTCCTTGCCCAAACTGCTTTTCTTCTACTTTTTTCACTTACACTGATATTTTAAATGAAAGCTAGAGAGTTCTCAGTTTTGGGGCTTCTCCTCGGAGTCTCCCTAATGATAGACACTCTTGGTTGAGATAGCATCTCTGGGCCCTCTCGGTGACCAAAATTGGGAGGACAGCTAGGGTTTTGCTAAGTTGCCCAGGCTGACCTCAAACTTGGGCTCCTCTTGTCTTGGGCTCCTGATTAGCCAGGATTACATAATCCATGTCTTTTAATGATTACATTTTATATCATTTGTTATTATTTATAACTTTGTTTTGGTACTTTAGTGATTGCCTTAGGGTACACAGTATTTATCTTTAACCCATTACAGTGTACCTTTGTGCAATATAATACCACTTCATGTATAGTTTGAGAGCCTTGTAAAAGTACACATATATTTCTCCTTTCTCTACCCTTCTGCTTTTGTTGTTTTACATTTTATTTCTATGGGACTATTTCAGCCATATTTTTTCAAATTTTTCTGTCCTCATCGCCCTGAAGGATTATATGTGTATTCAATAACTTCAAGTTTTCATATGGCTCACTGATGCTGTTTGTTTTTAAGACTTTTTCATTCTCTGCTTCATTTTGGATAGCATTAATTGCTATGTCTTTGGTTCACTAATATTTATTGCCGTATCTTCGGTTCATGATTATTTCAGTAAGTTATCAAGCCTCTCAGATGAATAAGGGAGAAAAAATGAACACCGCTTACTCAAAACCATTACCCACACCCAGTGATTTTGCTTTTTAAAATCTCAAGTCATTGTAATATTCATCTTTCAATTTGGGATTCTTAATATATATGTATAAGAGGAATTGATGCTATCCAAAATAAAGCAGTGAAGAGTTTGCTTTTAAGGTGTTATCTTCATAAATGTGTTTCTATTGTTTGTTTTGTGGTGCTGGAGCTTATAACCAAGTCCTTGTCTGTCCTAGGCAAGTGCTCCAACCACTGAGCCACACACCCAGTCCTCCAGGTTTTTAATCAGGATAGTTTTATCTGTGAATTACTTGCTAAATCCTGATAAGGATTACCAATTGCCAAAAGCTTTTGATTGAACAAGTATCAATACTTCTTTGTCATGCTTTTTTTTTGAGATTGTAGGCTCAAACCCAAGGCCTGGCATATACTAGGCAAGCACTCTACCACCAAACTACATCCCTAACCCCAATGTTTTTCTTTTTTTTTTTTTTTTAACCAAGAGCATGTATTGGTACATTGTACATATATTGATCACATTTATCACGTTTATTTTGTACCTGTACATGGTGTCTCTTGGTTCTCCCCCCCACCCTCCCCTCCCTTCTGTTCCCTCCATCCCTATTTACAGCAGGTTTATTTACAATTCTCCATGATTTCCCTTTCCCCTTTCTTTCCATTTTTTCCCTTCCTGATTTTCCCCCTTCCCTCTTTCTAGTACTCCTCTCCTTTGTATATTATCTTCCTTTTATATAATATCCATTACACTACTTTATCCTTATTTACAGTTATGGTTTCTCATATCAGAGAAACAATTCGATGTGTGCTCATGAGTGTCTGATTTATTTCACTTAATAGTATATTCTTAAGGAACATCCATTTACATACAAATGACTCTAGTTTATCCTTCTTTATGGCAGTGTAGTACTCCATTGTGTAGAAAAACTACATCTTCTTTAGCCATTCATTGGTCGTTGGGCATTTGGGTTGTTTCCAAGACCTAGCTATTACAAACTGTGCTGCTATAAACATGGTTGTGCATATATCTTTGTGTTATGACAATTTTAACTCTTCTGGAACGATCCCCAGTAGGGGAATAGCTGGATCCTCTAGTTCTAGTTTTTTGAGGAATCTCCATATTGATTTCCACAGTGGCTGGACCAGTCTGCATTCCCACCAACAGTAGAGGAGGGTTCCTTTCTCCCCACAGCCCCTCCAGCATTTGTTGTTGGTTGATTTTTTCATAGACGCGGTTCTTTCTGGAGTGAGATGGAATCTTAACGTTGTTTTGATTTGCATCTCTCGAATGACTAGTGATGTTGAACACTTTTTCATATATTTATTTGCCATTTTTATTTCTTCATCTGAGAAATGTTTATTCATTTCGGTTGCCCATTTTTGGATTGGGTCTTTAAATTTGGGAGGTTTAATTTTTTTGAGTTCTTTATATATTCTAGATATTAGACCTTTGTCTGATGGATAGCTAGTAAAAATTTTTTCCCAGTCTGTGGGTTTTTCGTCCTGCTTTATTGGTGATTTCTTTTGCTGTGCTAAAGCTTTTTAATAGCATGTGGTCCCAAGCACTGATTCTTTGTATTGTTTCCCGTGCAGTCTGGGTTCTGTCTATAAATTTTTTTCCAACCCCTATGTCTTCAAGGGTTCTTCCTATTCTATTCTCCAGTAAATTTAGTGTTTCTGTTTTAATGTTTAGCCCACTGTTTGACCCACTTTGATCTCAGTTTAGTACATGGTGAGAGACATGTATCTAGTTTTAGTTTTCGGCATGTGGCAAGCCAATTTGTCCAGCACCATTTGTTAAAGAGGCTATCTTTCTTCCAGTGAGGGTATTTGGCTCCTTCATCGAAGATGAGGTATTTGAGTGTATTTGGAGTTGTTCCTGCATCCTCCAATCTATTCCATTGATCCTCAGGTCTGTCTTTTTGCCAGTACCATACAGTTTTTATCACCCCAATGTTTTTCTTAAACAGGGAGATCACGCACATACATTTGTTAGTTTATTTGGGTTTCACAGTATCAAGTCGATTGTGATAACATATGCTTATTAAAAAATGCAACCATCTATATTTTACATGTATTTTATATATATATATGTGTGTGTGTGTGTCACTGTATAGTATTACCATGTAGTTTTTAAAAAGCTCCTTGCTAATCTGTAGTTGTGTCAACATTATCATCGTTAATGCTTTGTGTTATCTTTCATTTTCCCCTTGACTAGACCTGCTGAGATCTAATAACACTGGATCAGGTCTATGGTCTAGTCCAGTGACAGAGAACCTTTTAGAGCTGCTAGTGATACACTCTGTTGCAGCACGCATACTGTAGGTTTGCCACCACTGACCTAGTCTCTTAATTTCTCCTTTTTATTGTATTTAGCTTCTCCTTACTTGTGCTGGTTTTATTTGGTTGTTTCTGGTTTCTTGACATAAATGCTTCTTTATTCCTTCAACACACTCATTTATGTGATGGGTCCTGTATTGGTGACTGTGGATAGTGAAGACAATGACGATTAGGCCCATAGATGAAAGTTCCTAGTACGTTGTTATTTTTTCACTGAATAGAACTTTGGTGGCATTTCACAAGGTTAGATATACAGGCATCTTGTTATCATTAATTTCTAAATAGTTTAGAGGTTAAGGGTGTAGTTCAGTGGTAAGAGTGGGTACTTAGCTTGCATGACACCCTGGGTTTGATCCCCAGCACCAAAAACCAAAAGCAAAAACAAACAAACAAACAAAAAAACAGAAAGAAATGCTCCATAGCTGAGTATGGTGGCACATGCCTATAACTGCAACACTCTAGAAGGCTGAAGCAGGAGGATCTCAAGTTTGAGCCCAGCCTAAGAAACTTGGTGGGTTTTTTTGTTTGTTTGTTTGTTTGTTTATTTTGGTGCTGGGAGTCGAATTCAGGGGCTTGTGGTTGCTAGGCAAGCACTCTACCACATGAGCTACATCTCCAGCCCTGGAAACTTAGTGATTTAAGGAGAACTTACCACCCCGCCCCCCAAAAGAAAAGAAAAGAAAAGAAAAAAGGTTGAGAATGTATCTTAGTGTGAAGCCCTGGGTTCAATCCCCAGTACTACAAAAATAAATACATAACTTATTATTTCCATTTTGATTTTGAACATTTTATTATTGAAATTTCAAACATACAAAAGTAGAAATATTAGAACAATGAACCACCATGAAAAATTTCACTTCAATAATTACCAACATTTAGCAATCTAGTTTCCATCTCTTTGACAATTCATTTTGTAGTGCTAGAATATCTCAATGAAAGTCTGCATATCTTATTTCATAAATGCGTAAATATATTAACTCTGCCACATAGGATATTTTAGTTTTCGTAACCATGTTGGTATTATCATCTCTAACAAAATTAGTATTTCTAAATATCATCTAATACTTGGTCCAGGTGCATGTTTTCTCCACTATCTCCAAAGTGTCCTTTTCATTTTGTTAAAACCAGGTCCAAGTAATACCCACAAGTGAATTTAGTTGATGTGTCTTTTTCTGTGTGTCTGTGGTTTTTTGAGACAGGGTCTCACTATGTGGTTCAGGTTGGCCTTGAACTTGCAGCGATCCTCCTGCCTCAGCTTCCCAAGTGCTGGGATTATAGGCATGTGCCACCATGCCCAGCAGGCGCTATGTTTCTTAAGTCTCCTTTATTATTAATAGTCGCCTCTATTTTTTTTCATGCCACTCATTAGTTGATGAAATCAGGTCAACTGTTCTGCAGAAAATTACATTCTGGATCGAATTGGCTGCTTCCTTGTGACATCCTTATTCATCTATTCCCCAAAGCCTTGGTTTAAAGGTATGATTCCTTTTGTTCATTATTTTTGCAATATAGCTTCATACATAGTGGTGTGTGCTTCCTATAGCATTATATAAAGTGATGTATATTGTCTGATAGTCCCATTTTTATCGAGGTTCAAATTGACCAGAGTGTTCAGAAGCGATCAGCTTGATACTTTCTCTACAAAATCTTTCACTTAATAGTTTTAGTATCTGCTGAAAATCGTTTTCTGGACCTATTATTTCTCTCGCGTTTAGAAAATAGAGATTTGTCTAATCCTATGTTTTGTTCTAGATTTATTGGTTGGACTTAAATTTTTTTTAAAAGCCAACTTAGATTTCATGAATTTTTGATGACCCTGATATTTATCTCACATGGGCAAAAAAAAATGTTCACCTACCAATACTGATCTTAAGAAGGAGTTGATACCCTAGTATCTTCCATCACTGACCAAATTACACAGCTATAACCAAGTAAGCTATCAAACTACTAGTGGGGTCACATCAAATGACCCAAATAGAAACAAGATGGAACAGTTATACTGACCATAATGGAATATTCTCTTTTATACAGAAGTTTTACACACACACACACACACACACACACACACACACCCCAAATTAAATTCCCAAGTGACAGTTTCTCTTACGCCATCTTTTCAAGTTTGTGATTAATCTGGAACTGTGGCCAGACAAGATTCTATGTCACTTGCTTTCTTAAAACAGATGGAAAAATTCCTTCATATTTCTGATTCAACAGCTGTATTCTTAACAACTGTATATTTATGAAAATCATACAGTTCTTTTCACTGTGAAATTCCTGATGCAGTTCAAGTGATGAAGAAATTCTCATTCACTACAATTTCCTAGGTTTTACATAAATTATTTTCAGTTTAGTTAAGTGTTGAGATGTGACAGAAGGCATTTCTATATTACTTCTATAGTAACTTTCCTTAAAAAGAATTCACTAATACTAATAAGAGTAGTAACAATTATATGCAATATTTACAGAACACAAGCTATGTGACTGATATTCTTCTAAGTATTAACTGCTTAATCCTCACAATTCTCTTACACATCATGGCAGGCTGACTCTAAACTGGCCCCCAGTGGTCCTGTCTCTTGGCATTCTTGTACAGTTCCTTTCTTGTAAATGTGGGCTTACCTAATAATTTACTTCTAACCAGTAGAAGGTAGCAAAGGTAATGGGGATATCACGTCCATGATCAGATTATACAAGATTATAACTTTCACCTTGCTAGCAGACTTCCATCTTGCTAGCAACAACCTTCTTGGCGTGCACTCTTTGGTGAAGCAAGCAGTCATGCTGAAGAGGTCATCACGACAAGGAAGCGCAGTCAACCTTCAGCCAATAGCCTGCTAGAGACTAAGGATCACAATGCAGAAGACCTTGAGGTCAGGAGTTCGGGCATCCACCCTGTTAGCTTGGCCATAGATCCTTTCCTAGTAAAGCCCTCAGATGACTACAGTCATAGCTAAACTTGTTGTGCTCGCTTCAGCAGCACACATACAGCTAACCTTGTGACTATAAAGACCCAACTAGGTCATGCCTGTTTTCCTGATACAGAGAAATCATGAAATAACAAATATGTATTTTTAAGCTACTGAGTTTTGTGGTGATTTATTACACAGCAATAAATAATACATACAACTACTATACTATTATCACTATTTTACAAGTGAGCAAAATGAGGCACAAAATGATAGTATTTTGTCTAATACCACAATAATAATAAAGTAGTAAAAGGCAACAATAACAAGTAAGGATAAACATTTTCCAACATTCATGACTGTTCTCTCATAGTAATCTGATGAAGAGAGACAATGTTTTAATGATGAAGGAAAGCTTTTAAAGCAATGTATTCTTTCTCCAATATAAAATTTCTTATCTTAGTTGTAAGCTTGAAACAAATTTCTTCAAAAAATGGATTTGATGGTGTTTTGTAACATAATGTACATTTGAAGGCTTTTCTGTATTAAATTCCATTATGAATCTTCTGATGTTGAGTAAGGTGTGAATGTTGTCTAAAGGCCTTCTTACATTCCTTACATTTGTAGGGTTTCTCACCAGTATGAATTCTTTGGTGTTGAGTAAGAAATGAATAAAGTCTAAAAGCCTTCCCACATTCCTTACATTCATAAGGTTTCTCACCAGTGTGAATACTCTGATGCTGAGTAAGTTGTGAGAGCAATCGGAAAGGTTTTCTACATTCCTTACATTCATAAGGTTTCTCCCCAGTGTGAATACTCTGATGTTGAGTAAGCTGTGAGAGCAGCCTGAAGGCCTTCCCACATTCTTCACATTCATATGGTCTCTCACCGATATGAATGCTCTGATGTGAAATAAGCTGTGAGTAACTACTAAAGGTCTTCCAGCATTCCATACATTCATAGGGTTTCTCACGAGTGTGAATTCTCTGATGGCGGACAAGTTGTTGTCTCAATCTGAAAGTCTTCCCACATTCCTTACAGTCAAAGGGTTTCTCACCAGTATGAATGCTCTGATGGACAGTAAGCTGCTGGCATATCCTAAAGGCCTTTCCACATTCCTTACATGCATAGGGCTTTTCACCAAAATGAATTTTCTGATGTACTCTGAGGTCTGGGCCACATACAAAGGCCTTCCCACATTCCCTACATTCATAGAGTTTCTCAGAAGTATGAAGTCTCTGGTGTCGAGTAAGATGTGTACACTGTCTGAAGGTCTTCCCACAGTCCTTACACTCATAGGGCTTCTCACCAGTGTGGATTCTCTGATGTCGAGCCAGTTGCTGATGTACTCTGAAAGCCTTTCCACATTCCTTGCATTCATAAGGTTTTTCACCAGTATGGAGTCTCTGATGTTGAGTAAGTTCTTGGAGCACTGTAAAGGCCTTGCCACAGTCCTTACATTCATAGGGTTTCTCACCAGTATGAAGCTTGTGATGTCGAATAAGGTGTGCACGCTGTCTGAAGGCCTGCCCACATTCCTTACATTTATAAGGTTTCTCACCAGTATGTATTCTTAGATGTTGACTAAGTGTTGAGCGACGAATAAAAGTCTTCCTACATTCCTTACATTCATATAACTTTTCTCCATTGTGAACTCTCTGATAATCCATAAGAAAACTGTGCTTTTTATAAGCAGTCATTTTTTCGGAGCCAATTTTCACCTGCCCAAAATAGCTCTCTTGTGGTTCTTTTTGGCCCTCAATCTTGCTTTTGCACTCCCAATCATTTCTAAAAATGGAGCCCTGAAGGCTATAGCTTTTAATTCTTTCCATTATCTCCCACTGTAATGAATATAGTTCATAAATGTCCTTTTCTGGAGATAAGGTATTGGTCCTACATCTGGACTCCAAATCTGAAAGAAAATAAGAAAGCAAATACATGCTATTTTCCTGTTCCAGAAGAAAGAAAACTTCTACAGAGAAATAAAATAATGTCTATTACAAGTGATAAATTGTCTCTCTCTCAAACATAGACATTTCTGCTATAAGACTGAATATGCACACCTAAAAACCAGCATCTTTTACAAACTTACACATCAGAAATAACTGAATTCATGGAAAACATAGGCCTGAAGCAGACCACTTAACTCTGTAATTTTATTAGCAGAGAACTAACAAATGTAAAGATGATCACATGGTCTCATTTCTTCTTTTAATATAATGAATTACACTGATCAACTTGTGAATTATAAAAACCAAGACTACCTTACTTAAGAAAGGATAAGGCCCACTTGATAGTCATCTTTATATGGTACTGGATTTGATTTGCTAATATTTTATTAAGAATTTTACTCCTACGTACATGAAGAATATGGGCTTACAGTTTTCTGGGTAATTTCTTTGCCAGGTTATGATATGATGGTTATATTGGCCTCATGAAGTGAGCTGAGAGGTGTTCCTTCTTTTTCCGAAGAAACTAAAAATGCCACTATTTCTTCCTTAAATATTTGATAGAATTAATCAATGAAACCTGGGCCTGACATTTTCTTTATGAAAAGATTTTTGATATTGAATTCAATTACTTTAATAGACATACTGTTGTTCATTTTTTAATCATTCTTCTTTTTGTCAGTTCTGATAAATTGTATTTTTCAAGAAATTTGTTCATTTCATTTAAGCTGTGAAATTTATTGGCTCAATGTTATTCATAGAATTCTATTAGTATCTTGTGTGTGTGTCTGTGTGTGTGTGTGTGTGTGTCTGTGTACAGGGGATTGAACCTAGGGCCTTCACACTGAGCTGTGTCCTCAGTCCTTTGAATTTTTATTTTGAGAACAGGTCTTGCTAAGTCATTAAGTTGCCCAAGCCGGGCTTGCAGCTTGGAATCCTCCATCCCTCAGCCTCCCAGAGTGCAGGTCTTATTATCCATTACTGGCTATAATATATGAAATGAAAACCTTTTTTATTCCTGATATTAGTAATTTATGTTCTCTTTTTTTCTTGATTAGTCAAACCAGGTGTTTACTATCTTTGTTGATCTTTAAGAAGTCGGCTTTTGGCCTCATTAATTTTCTTTTTCGATTTTATTGTTTTGTATTCTATGTATTGTCACTTTATTCTGCAAAAACAGTTCCTCTCTTTGAAGTAGGAAGCAAACATGGGAGATGAAAAACAACATAATCAAAATCAACAGAAAGTTACTTTGCTAGTCCAGACTTCAAATTTCTTAATTTACTTCAGGTCTCAACACTTTCCCCTAAGCCCGTGGGCTTGTTGTTGTTGTTGTTGTTCTGTCCTGGGGATGAAATCCAGGGCCTTCGTGCTGACCTAAGTCCCCAGCCCCTGACCAACCCCTGCTCGTCCTCTTTTTTCTACATTTTGAGACAGGATCTTGCTAAGTTACTAACTCACTCAGGCTGGCTTCAAACTTGCACTTCTGCCTTGACCTCCCAGAATGCTGGGATTACCGCTATGACCAGCTCATGAGATTTGTGTTTTATTTTGACATAATAGAAATTGAACTCGAGGCCTTGTACATGCAAGTACTCTAGCACTGAGCCACATCCCCAGCCCACTCCATTCTGAGATAGGTTATCGCTAGGTGACCAGGCAGGCCTTGAATTTAGGAGGCTAATGCCTCAGCTTACTGGGTAGCTGGGATTGCAGACATGTGCCGACATACTTGGTACAGGCAGGTTTTTAAAGACAGACCTCCAAGGATCTCAAAGATATGCCTCCACTCTAACTGGGCGAGCTACTATCTGCAGTAATGATTTCCTGGTGCTGGCTCAGCTTTCGCTCACCAGGGCGGCAGGTTCTTGTCCCTTCCTTCACGACCATACCAGGTTCCTTCCCCTCTTCATCCAACAAGGTGATCACATCTGGTTTAGAAATAGAAGCTCCTGCTTAAAAGGAAAATGTCATGTGAAATTATAAACCTGAAAGTCCTTTCATTCAGATTTGGTTAAATTTATAATTAATTACAAATAAAAATGGCACTATAAAGCCTAAGTGCAAATAAATGCAAGAGAGCTGAGGAACTCTCACTTTAGGGTAACCTCAGGACCGTAAGGAATAGACACTAGGTGACTATGAACAGGCCTAAGTAGTATTTTGTATTGCTTAAGAACACAGATTCTGGATTCAGAATGCCTGGTTTTAAATCTTACTTCTGTCTGTTACCTCAGTCAGTTATTAACCTCTTGCACCTAAGTTTTCTTATCTAAACTAAGGTTGATAGTAATTAAGGAGTAACTGAGAAGTAATCAGTAATGCTCAGAACAGTGTCTAACCACAAATATATACAATGATATATTCACATACACATGTGTGTATTAGCTCTTTTTACTGCTATCATTTTGCTGAGAGGGTAATAAGAGGCTTCCTCAGACATTTTCATATCCTTTCTGGGATAGTCAATGTTAAATACAAAGTCCTTAGATATTTGTTGGTTGGTTGGTTTGTTTCAGACAGGTTCTCACTATGTACTTCAGGGTGGCTCTGAACTCACTATGTAGTCCAGGCAGGCCTCAAACTCACTGTGATTCTCCTGCCTCAGTCTCCTAAATGCTGGGATTATAGGCACATGCTACCAACTCGGCTAGGTTTTTAAATTTCAACCACAAGGGATGTAGAACTGAGTACATCTGTTACAGAAAATAAAATGTGTTTACTTGAATTTTAAATGAGGTTTGTAGATCATTCCATACTATATATACTCTACCAACTTCTTTGATTTTCATTCTTTCTCTTTCTTTTATGACCTCTTTTGATTTTTATAGAAACTCAGAGGCTCAGTGTGTAGGTATTCTCCTTTTAGGTGAGTTAGAAAGGAATATGTAGTATATGTGTCAATCTGAGCATAAGTATAATATGATACCTAGTTTCTTCAACAATGTGTCTATCATATTTCAATATAGTCCCTTGGATACTAAGGGAAACAGGAATTACAAAATCTGAAGAAAATGTGAAGGGCACCACAGGCTGAGAATGTTTAAGTGGGGGGACCTACTTACAATCTAACAAAGTCTAACCATTTTTATGGAAACACAGAATAAAAATTTAGCATGTTTCTCAGAATATAGTGACAGAGAAAGCTAATATGCTTTGGGATAAAACAACCTTACCTAGTGAGATGAAGTTGCTATAATTCTCCCACATTACATCCCTATATAAGTCCCTCTGAGCAGAGTCCAGGAACTCCCATTCTTCCTGTGAGAAGTCTATAGCCACATCTCTGAATGTTACTGAACCCTGAAAAAATGAACTCATGAGTAACTTGTGAAAATAAATATTTCTTTTAAATAGAAAGAGAAGAGAGTAGATTTCACTACAGAGTAGGGATTTCATAGGATGCAAACAGGGCTGAAAATTTATGACATGAATAAGGAACAGCAAGAAAATCAGTATTTCAGATGCAGAGAGGCTATGTGCTCTTGACTAGACTTGTGGTTGTAGATTAAATTTTTATCCAAACATATCTGGAAATGAATAAAGTAACCAAAAAGTCTCAATTAAATCAAATAGTGCATACAAGCCTTCTGCATACTCTGTGCCTCCACCATAAATTCTAAGGAAATATGAGGTCTTTCATTCTCTTTTGCCTTTAACGATCATGAAAACACATCAGCAAAAATGTCTCCCAAATATACCACAGAATCTCCCTGAAGGTAGACTCAAGTTCATAGAGGGAAAAAAAAAGAAATTGAGATTTTAAAAGTTCATAACAGAATGGGATTTACTATCAACATTTTCCTGTTAACAACCAATTCTTTAGTAACCTTTAAAATTTTTGATGTGCAGTGGTCCTCTTTCAGTACATTAGCTTCTCTTTTTAAAATTTAGATGTTTGAATTCAGTGTGATCTCAAGTCTTCTCTAACTCTCGTAATCCATAATACCTACTACTTGTGTAGTTGAATAATCTTATCCTTTATTATCATCTCCCATTAAACATCTTTTCTTGATTTTGAGCTATAGGATAGTAAATCATGAAGACATATTGAAGAGAATACCCTAGATCAGTAATTTTTAAGAAAAAGTGATTTTTTTTTGTACCCCAAAAGACAGCTGGCCATGGATACAGTTTTGGTTGTCACAACTAGTGTGGGAGGGGTGACTATTACAGGAGCCTAATGAGTAGAGGCCAGGGATACCGTTAGATATCCTACAATGCACAAGACAGTCCCCTATAACAAAGGGTTCTCTGACTCAAAATGTCAGTAGTTCTAAGGTTAAGAAATACTGCTCTGGACTAGCACATCCTATAAAAATATACTTTGAACTTTGTTCCAGACTTTCTTCTCTCTAGGAGAAAATTAGAGAAGATTCTTGATCTATTTGCAGCTCTGTTCCGATAACCATCTAGCCATCCTATTGCTGAGGTAACAATCTTCTACCCTGAAAAGCCTTACTAGCCAAATAGCTGACATTGGACAGATGAGATTGACAGCAATATATTAGTCACATATACTCACAGCCTGAGGGAAGATGTCACACATCATGCAAGGCCACAAGAAGCCACACTCAGGAACAGAGAGAACAACAGAGGAGGCAGACTTAGAAAACGGATTAAGTGTTCCCTGGTTCCCACAGGAGGGCATGACTGGCTTGTTTAAATAATTACATGGGCTAGGTGAAAACTATTAGGTTGAGGACTAGGGGAGGTGAAACTATTAGGTTGAGGAGGGGCATAACTGGCCTAGCAGATAAGGAAGCTAGAAAGAAGAAAGCCTTTTCCACTGGACCGGCATATCTCGTGGAAGCAGTCTCAAGAACTCATGGTTAGGCCTTTGGGGCCTTGAAATCCATATCAAGGCAGCTTATGAAAGTTTAGGCCTTACCACATAGTAAGGCCCTGATTATATCTCCATGTAACCCACTCAATCCTAAAAGCCTCACATGGCATAAGATCTCAACACACAGAGAAACTAAGATCAGTCAACACTAAATCCTCTCCTATTACCATAAAAAACTCTGATCTGTGGAGAGTTTATAGTTTTCCCCATAAGGTATCAAAGAAGATCAAAAATTCTCTTTCATCAACCATAAATCTTCAAGGAAAGCTCAAAAGGGGGACCTCCCACTTAACATCAATAATCTGCTCCTAAAAATCACATGTTCTAAATACATTATAAACTAGGTGCCTATTTTTCCATTATCAGAAAATTATACTACACTGTATGTTAGTTCCAACCCTCTAACGAGCTTTACATTTTCCTCCAAAATAGAACTATACTACACAATGGCTCAATGCACATGCAGTGTCTTTGGCACTAGTACTTTCATCATCTCTTCTAATGTTATCATTTTTCTCATTTGAAATTTTCTCCACAATTTTCTTCAATACTTTTCAACACCTTTTTTTTTGTTTTTTTCAGAACTAGGAATCGAACCCTGGGCCCTTGTACTAAGCTACATCTCCAGCTCATTTCTAATCCTTTGAGACAGGGTTGCACTAAGTTGCTAAGCTGCCCAGGTAATCCTCAAACTTGTGATCCTCCTGCCTTAGCCTCCCAGAATACTGGGATTACAAATATGCACCACCATACCTGGCACTTTTTCAACTTTTTCAGAACTCTACACTAGACCAAAGGGGAAAAAAGAAAAAAAAAAATATATATATATATAAAAAATTTCCAATGAGAACATAGCTCAGCTCCACTATGACAGATACACGCTCTCTTTAACAACACATATATTGGTTCTGATGGGCTAGCAATTGTAAATGGAATATAACTAAATTCTTCCTATACAGTTTTAGTTTAAAAAAATTACTGCATTCAACTACATGATTCACTTTATTATCCTTAAAGTTCTAAAAATGGGCAAAATTAATTTATGGTGTTCAAAGTCAGAATATTAGTTACATTTGAGATGCGTGGGTGAGGAGTGACTAAAGGGGCTGGTTATCTGAGGTACTAATAATATTCCTTTCTTGACTTGGAAATATAGATGTACTATTTAATTTAAGAAAATTCATTCAGGTATACTCTTATGATTTATATATTTTTCTATATTTATATGCTCTACCCCAATAAAACAAAACTTTTTTTAATGCAATGTTGTATACTGAGTATACACATTTTTCCTACATAAAACTAGATAAAAAAATCACTATACTGTCAGCTGGGAGTATGGCTCAGTGGTAGAGACTTTACCTGGAATGTAATGAGGCCCTGGGTTTGATTCTCACTCCACTCAAAAAAAATTACTATATTGAGAGAAATATATTTTTCTGGAATTAAGTATTAAAATAAAAAGCTGTTCTAGTGGAATATGTTGGCAGACCCACAGAGAATGTCTCTGTTTTTCTCAAGGCATTTCACTTTCACTCTCACTTTTGTGGAATAAGGGAAAGACTATCAGTGGGCTATCTGTCTCTAATCTCAGGAATGGGAAGACTGGAACAGGTTCTTTAATAGAGTTCTGATAAATTAGAAAGTTCAGGAAAATTAATGAATAGATATACATGATCTAGAGATTTTTAAAAGACATAGATAAAATAGATCTAGATATTTTAAAAAGAAAAAAAGTAAAAAACCATTAACTTACATCGGCCATGGCTTTAGAAATGCAAGAACTGGTCAGTCCTTTTCAATATTTCTTTGTTGGAGAACTGCAGAGTCTGGACAAACCAGAGCTGAAAGAAGAAAAAAGCAGCCATGATCCCCAGTACCATGCAGGGGCTAAATAAACAAATAGAAAGCTATGAAGCCAGATGTACTTAAGAGCTCCGCAAACGATTTATGTTAATATGAGCATTTTTTTCCTTTCCATTTCTTTTTCCAAACTCCTCCTCATTACTGTACCCACATCTTACCCATACCCTCACAAAACTGAAGTGGAGGATAGGGGGCCTGAAGAAATCCATGCTCGGAAGAAACCCAGGTGAGCAAAGATGGACTTAAGATGGACTTGATGTAGAAGCCCGATACCTCTATATGAGGATTTCTGACCAGGTTTCCCTTTAGCAATATCGATCTGATCCTGAACCTGGACCAGAGTTTTTCTAAAGACAAAGACTAAAAAACCATATAGATCGAGCCTGGCAGCCCCTTCTATGATAAAGCCACACTGCCTTTCCCTAGCTAGAACAACTCGCCACTCCAGTTTCCCATTCAGGACAGCTCATACCATGACAACCTTTACCACTCCCTCTTTTAGTGTCTTACCTGCGGAGATACTGATTCACAATCCCTGCAGTTAGCCAACAACATTCCTTGAAAATCTTTAGGTGACAGGCGCTTTATACACTTGTCTATTGAGCTTCAGTATTGTTATACAATGTAGTTCTACTCTCTCAGCACACTGATGCACAGGATTCAAATCACGTAAGGGGCAGACTTTTTGTTTTAAATCCACATTTTCTCTCACTAAAAAACTGGTTCTCTTTCAGCTTTGGTTTTGGGCTGTGAAGAAGGTTACAATATCTACCTTACTAACAGAACCAACCCTAAAGATGAGCAGTTCTCTAAAAAAAGAGAACCAGTAACTTTTCAAAAAATACTAATCCTCAGAAGATGGCAAAAAATGTGCTTTTCAGCAATCATCCCTCTACAGAAACATCAATTTGAACAACTATCTACAATTAAAAGTATGTGTACCTTCATGAGAGCTAAAGAAACCAGAAAAGAGACCACAGTACCTGATTATAGCACAGTAGAAAAGGACACTTTGAAGACTGGAGCAAGGATACTTTTACATAACCTGTTCTACCCCCCGCTCAACTCCAAGTTGCACAGCACAGAGAGAGATACTGTCTACTTGGGGGAAAGGAGTCAACGTGAACACAGAAATTTGCCTTTATTCCCAACACCAGGCCCAACACAGTAAGACCCAGCACTTTGTCAGACCTTCATGGCCCCAGACTCCAGCCTAGTATCCCACAGCCCCAGGTTCCAGGCTTGCACGGTATTGATCCTTAATCTGCACCAACACCAGGCCAATGTTAGTAGCGATGGGCTCTGGACAGCCTTCAGCAGCAGGTAATGAGGTAGGAAAGAGGCATGGCTAAAGCTGGCTGGGAAAATAGGCATCACCTGTTAATTACAAAAAAAATCCCAAACAGATGTGACTTGTTGAGAGAATAGCCTAGACCTGACGTCAGCCTGAGGCGTGAGATCTCAGCACCGCCCCTCAGGACCCGGATGTATTTCTCTCGGGTTTCCTCTAAATTTGGACAATATAAAATGAAGGCCCTGAGGAGCTGGTGCTATATTTTTCCGAGATAGCCCGTACCACATCTCTCAGGTGCAGACATATTTTTGTTTTATTTTTCTACCTTTTTTTCTTTGTTCGGCCCAAACTTGCTCTGCAGAACCAGTTTCTCTCCCAATCTCCATTTTGCCCAATAATATTTTGGCAATCGCAGCCAGAAGACTACATTTTGGCACAGCCAGGTACCAGAAAGAGCTCAGCAACCGGAGACAAGGTAAGACATGACCAAACTGGGCAAAAAACGATTTTGTTCCATGAGGTCTCTTTTCTTTTTTTTTTCTCCTCCTTTTTCTCTCTCCTCTAGGCCAGGAACGCCGGGATGGTTTTCAAGGCTTACAGGGAACTGTTTGTTGCTTTTCTAGCCATGAGCAAGGGGGAAGGGAATGTAGCCATTGTTTTTCTTTCTAGTTGCTTGTGCTCATCCCATGGGTCTTTGTTTCCTGTATGTTTATTGTACGTTGCCATGCTTTTTTTTGTTGTTGTTTCAAAAGAAACCTGGCCTCTGTGTATCCTAGTTTGTAAATAGGCTTTTTTCTCTTGGTTTGTGTTTGGGTCAGGGGTGCCGCCATCTTTTCTTGCTGTATGACTAAGTAGCTTTAGTAGGCATGTGTCGCCAGCCGCTACCATCTTTTCTTGTTGCATGACTAAGCTGCCGCTGTGTTTTTCTTTTTCCCTCTTTTTTTTTTTAAAACTTTTTAAAAATAACTGGTCTTACTAGGTAAACCTCTGATTTTAAACAGCATATGGGCTGATGGAAAACCAGAGAAAAGAACCCTTTTCTTTCTTCCCACAGGAAGAATTGTGTGCTATCCCTGTAAGAACTCATGCAGCCTTTTGCCAGTACAGAACTTTTGGGTTGCAGCTACAACCAGGGGACCTCTGGCTGTGGCCCACGGGCAAATGGGGGCAACAATGGGTGGGGGCCTGCGCCCATTCCTGCTGGACATGACCGTTTACCTTGGCTAGTGTCTGTTTTAGGATGCTCGAGGCTTTTGGCTAAAACCCAGTGCCTCAGCCACTCTAAAAGCCTGCCTGAGGCCATCATCACCTGGCTTTTGTGTTTCCCTGTTTAAATACAGCTAAGTTAAAGATTGATGCCTGATGACTACACAAAACAGCACTTGACATTTAAAAACTTAACCAAAGTAACTATGAGTGTAAAAGCAGAGCCACTCCAGCTCTTAGTACTTCTGTCAGAATAAATACAAGAAATGTGTTTTTTTTCCCCATATGGTTTCTAAATGCAAGTTGAACCATCGAGGGGTTTAACAAGGTGGCTAAGGGAATCTAGGGGAAGTTCTACCCTTCAGGGAGTTTGCACTAGATAAAGCCAACAAGTGGCTTTGCCCCTTTCTCCCCAATGAGTTAATGGGTCCAAATAAGGAATCGAAAGCCCCTGGGGAGGCTTTCTCAGCGCAGAATGATGCCGGCATCACTCAAGATAGAGACGTGTATCTAGGCTTTGTTAAGTTACACAAGGGGCACTTTGTGGACTTTGGGTCTCCTCCTTATGTGTGGATACCTCCTTAAGGAGAGTAGGCTTAGTTATCTCCTCTAGATCCCAAGATAAGCAAATGGGAAATCTACTAGATCTCACAGCTACACCGATCTCACCCACATTGCCACTAGGCTGCATTTTCTGCGAATGGGTAAGGTTTGATCCTGAAAATCTAAAGCAGGAACGGCTTACGTATTATTGCAATATGGTTTGGGTCCAGTATGAACTGGAAGGTGGTGAGAGATGGATATGGGATGGTACTTTGAATTATGAGACTATTCTCCAGTTACAGCATTTTTGTTGAAAACATGCAAAGTGGAATGAAATGCCTTATGGTCAGGCTTTTGTGACTCTATCGAAGGGAAGGTTTAAGAGCTATGTTATCTAGAGTGACTCCCAAGGAGGAAGAAGATATTCTAGATGATCCTGTCCTGAGACCCCCCCACTTGTCTCTCAGGGCGATATGGGTCTCTCTGAGTCTCTCTGATCTGTCTAATACTGGGAGAACTTCTCGACCTCCTTAGAGCTCCCAGGCAGATAAATCAACTCCATCCCCTCCACATGACTCAGGAGCTCCACTACAGCCTAGTGCCCTAAGGGAACCCAATGATTCTCAGCCCTCTTATGGGCCTCAGAGAGCTTTAAACCCTGCAGGTAGAACCCGAAGTGATGCTTCTTTTTATCCTAATTCACAACTTATGCTGCCTCTAAGAGAAGTCACAGGGCCGAGGGGAAATACTCGAGTATAAGTCCCCTTTTCAGTTGTAGACATTCAACTGTGTAAGGAACAATTAGGACAACTGTCAGAAGATCCTAGTAAGTTTGCAGATGGGTTTCAGACTTTGACCTTTCTGACTTATCATGGCAAGATGTCCAGTACATCTTGGCCAAATGCTTTACTCCAGATGAAAACAAAGTATCCTACAAAAGGTGAGGACCTATGCAGATGAACAATATGCCTTAAGAAGAGAAGGAAACCACCTTGGAGAGGGTATTCTCTCTTCAACAGAGCCAAACTGGAACTAGAACAAATCAGGAGGGACGAGAGATGAGGGCTACTATGGTAGCTGTTCTTACCATGGGGATGAAAAGGTGCATTAAAAAGTTTGTTAATTATGATAAAAATGAGTGGGGTCTTACAGGGTACAGAGGAAGATCCAGTTTTGTTTCATAACCGATTAGCAGAGGCCTTCTGCAAGTATATTACTAGAGATCCAATTTCCAGGGAGGGAGAGGCACTAATTTTATCTACCAGTCAGCCCCAGATACTTGCTGTAAATTACAAAAACTTCGGATGGGGCCACAGACACCCATGACCCAGTTGCTGGACACAGCCTTTTCTGTGTTCAACAATCGGGACCTAGAAGAGAGAGAGAAGAGAAATACTAAAATTAGCTGTTACAGTTGGTAACGCTTTAAATCCACCCAGGTCGTCTAAAGAAAAATCCCAAAACAGCCAAGGAAAGGGTTGCTATTTCAAGGAGACTGGACACAGGGCACAAGAGTGCACCAAGCCCCCACCTGGGCTCTGCTCTGCAGGTGAGGCACCTAATGCCTCCGATTCATGGCACTGGACGTTTGACCATCCCTGCTCCCAGAGAGGGGCTAGACCAGCCAAAACACTCATTTCCTGCTCTGACGACTGAAGAGGCCCACGGGAACCTGCAATGCCTCTGTCCATGGACATCACCATCTCCTCTGAGGAATCCTGGGTAAACTCAGATGTCATGGATGAGATAATCCAATTGCTTATGTTTTGATTTCCTTCTCTGGAAAACTCTCCTCTAGGTCTATAGCCATAGTTGGGGTCGATGAGACCTCTAGGCAGTTTCTTTACTCTTGCTCTGATGTGTCACTTTAAAGGCCACATATTTACCCATGAGTTTCTAATTGTCCCATGGTGTCCCATTCCCTTGCTAGGAAGAGATTTACTAGCTAAATTGGGGGCAATTATCAAATTCCAGCTAAGGCCAAAACAAATTTTACTTGTAGGGACTACACCAAGTCTCCCTGACCAAATTAGCCAACAAGTGGATCCCACTTCATGGTATAATGAAATACCTGGTAGGGCAAATTCTGCTAAAAACCTGGTCAGTTTTCCTAATCAAAACCAGTATCCAATCAAAGAAGAAGCACGAAAAGGTCTCAAGCCTCTCATAGACAAGTTCTACCTGAACTGTCTGACAAACAAATCACCCAAAAGGAAAAAACTACTCCAACGAGCGTCTAGCTTTGATTCTTCTTCAAAAAGTAAGATGCCAGTGCTGCTACAAGAAGCATGAAAATCTGACCTGCTCCTCATATTCAGGCTAATAATGAAGGTCAAAGGTCACTAACTCTTTTCTTGTTGCTTCCTGACAGGTTTTCTTTCAACCCAGCCAGTGCCCCACAGTACCCCAAGATAGAGAGCACATAATCCCTGGTAGCTAGGATCTATAGCCTCTGCCAGCACTAAGAAGCTATAGAGGACTGAGACCTCCACTTCCTCAGCACCCCATAAAGAATTATGGGGATTGGTAGTTCTCAGGAAAATGAGGTAGGAGAGAGGTGTGGCTAAAGCTGTCTGGGAAAATAGGCATGACCTATTAGTTACAAAATCCCAAATACGCGACTTCTCATGAGAATGGCCTAGACCTGATGTCAGCCTGAGCCACATGATCCCAGCACTGCCTCTAAGGATCTGGATGCAGAAGTTCTCGTGAGTTTCCTCGAGATTTGGACAATATAAAATAAGGGAAGCCATAAGGAGCTGGTGCTATCATATCTTTCCATGATAGCCCGTACCACATCTCTCAGATGTGGTATGTATTTTTGTTTTCTTTTTATTTTTCCTACCTGTTTTTCCTTTGTTTGGCTCATTCTGCAGAGCCACTTTCTCTCCCAATCTCCATTTTGCCTTTTAAATAAACTGCCACTACTTTTTGCTCATTTCATTCAATTCTTTGTTTGAGACAGGAGGAGCCTGGAATCCAACTCCAGAAGGATTGGGAGAACAATCCAGAACTTGGTAATGTTTATTTGGAATATTCTACCCAATAACAGCACAACTCAGCAGCTCCTAGCTTTAGGCAAGTCATGGTGCTATGCCAGCCACAGCAGGCTTCAGGCTTTTAAGTGCACCTCTACACAGCAGCAGCCCTGGTGGCCCCACACTTCGTTCATCAATGGAAGAGGACAGAAAGCCAAACAATAAACTCACACAGTTACCATCAGTTTATTTTTCTTTTACAAAGGTGTTGGAACTCGGAATGGGGAAAGAATAGTCTCTTTAATACTGTTGAGAAAACTGGATATCCATATGCAGAACAAAGGAATAGAACCCTTGTCTCACACCATACAGAAAAATAAGCTCAAAATAATTAACAATTTAAATGTAAGACTCCAAAACAGGAAAATGCTAGAAGGAAATGTAGGAGGAAAGCTCCATGACATTAGTCTGGTTGATGAATTTTTTGGGTATGATCCTAAAAATGAAAACAACAAAAGCAAAAACAGACAAATGGGATCAGATCAAACCTTCTAGCTGAGCATGGTGGTACATGGTCATTATCCTACCACTTTGGGATGCTGAGGCAAGAGGATCACAAGTTCAAGACTGGCCTGGGCAACTTAACTTAGTGGAGACAACCCCCCCCCCACCAAAAAACCCTGCAAAAGTCCAATAAAGCTTCTACATAGCAAAGGAAACAACAAGGTGAAGAGATAACCTACAAAATGGGGGAAAAAAATTTGCAAACTATATAACAAGGTGTTAACATACAAAATATACAAGGAACTCGACCCAATAGCAAGAAAACAGACAATTCAATTAAAAATGGACAACAAAGTCCCAGCAAGCACAAGGCCCTGAGTTGGATCCCTAGCACCCCCCATCCAAAAAATGGACAAAGGAGCTGAATAGACATCTCTCAAAACATATAAATGGCCAACAAGTATATGAAAAAATACTCAGCTTCACTAATCATACAGGAAATGCAAACTGAAACCACAATGAGATTATCATCTCATACCTACTAAAATGGCTATTATCGAAAAGACAATACATAACAAATGTTGGAGAGAATGTGGAGACAGGAAAGACAATAGATAATAAATGTGGAGAAAAGTAAACTCATGTGTATATAAACTGGAATCGCCATTATGGAATAGTATGGTGATACCAATAAAAGTTTAAAACTCAAACCCCTGGGCTCAAGCAGTCCTGCATCAGTCTCCCTAGTAGCTGGGATTATAGGTACACACCACAGTGCCTGGCTCATGGGTATATATTTGAAGGAAAAGAAATCAGTTACATTGAATAGATAGCTGCACTCCCAGGTTTACTGTAGTATTCACAAAAGTCAAGATATGGAATAAACTTAAGTGTCTATCAACAAGTGATGAGGTAAAAAATTAGTATATACACAATAGAGTAACGCTCAACCATAAAATCAAACTCCTATCATTTGGGACAATATGAGTGAGCCTGGAGGATATATTAAGTGAAATAAGCCAGGGACAAATACTGTAGTATATGATCTCACTCATCTGTAGAATCTAAGAGTTGATCTATAGAAGTAGAAAATAGAATGGTGTTTACTTGAAGAGATGTTGCTCAAAAAATACAGAGTTTCACTTATATAGGAGTAAGTTCAAGAGCTCTACCACACAACTTGGTGACTATAGTTAATATATCTTGAAAAATGAAAAAACAGCTATGTGATGTGACAAATACATTAATTGGGTAGATTTAGTCATTCCACAACATGTATGTATCAAAACATCATGATGTACAAAATAAATATATGCAATTTCACCTGTTAATGTAAAAAAGTTTATATTACTAAACCTCAGTTATTAAGAAGCTAAATGTTTCTGGGTGTGGTGGCACACATCTGTAATCCCAGCTTTTAGGAGGCTGAGACAGAAGGATCACTGTGAGTTCAAGGCCAGTCTGGGCTACATAGTGAATTTAAGGCCAGTCTGAACTACATAACAAGACCCTGTCTCAAAAAAAAAAAAGAAAAAAGCAGCTAAGTGTTAAAGCAGGTCTTTGAAACTGAATAAATTATTCGTACATGTACATAAAGATGTAATCTGAGGTATGCTGACAAATAAGATTTATAATGAATAAGGGCTGGGGATTTAGCTCAGTGGTTAGAGTGCCTGCCTAGCAAGCACAAGGCCCTGAGTTTGATCCCCAGTGGCAAAAAAAAAAAAAAATTTATAATGGATAAAAGCTGAAAGGAACCTCATTAGGGAAATGATTAAATAAACTATTATGCATCCTTACCATTCAACTACTGCGTGCAACTATTAAAAGTAATGATGTTGCCCTAATTTTGATAGGGGTGAAGTCAGTGTGTTTAAAAAATAAAACACCACAAGAAAACACCAGGTGTGTAGTATGAAACTATTTTCACAGGAAAAAAAATCACACATGTGTCTAGAAGATATGTCCAACTCTATGATTTAATTCACCCATGTATACTTCCTAGAAAGGAATGACAAAAAGTTGCTGATGTATTTTACACACTGATTGCAATCATATGCCTGCTTCCTGTCTCATCTTCCTGACCAGTGGGTCTATTTTGCTTCTAAACCAGTCTTTTTGGTTAAAATGCCTATAAAGCTCACCAGCAGCCTTTGGGGTTTCTTGTCCCTCTAAAACTTTGCATTTACCATCATCAAATAAAAATTTTAAGCCAGGCATGATGGCACACACCTGTAATTCCAGCTCTCTGGGAGGCTAAGGCAGGAGGATTGCAATTTCAAGCCCAGCCTGGGCAATTTATCAAGACCGTGTTTCAAAAAAAAAGTGGGCTTGGAATGTAGCTCAGTGAAAAGGCCCTGAATTCAATTACAAGTACAGCAATCAATCAGTCAATCAAATTAAAAAGACAAAAATTGTAAGCTAGACACAGTGGCACATGCCTGAGGCGAGGGGACTGCTTGAGCCCAGAGTTTGAGACCAACCTGGTCAACAGCAAGACCCTGTCTCAATAAATAAGTAAATAAAATTATAAGGCCTAATTCTTTACTGGCCAAAATAATTTACTTCCACAAAGATCCAGAGCTTCACTACAATCTGTACATAACTTGTTATCATCAAAAGTGGTATTTCTTTTCTCCACTGTGACAGATTATTAAGGCAGGAGGTATTTTTTAAGTAAACATAATAATGAGATTTGGTTTACTATTACAATTACTAATATGGATTTTGCCGTCAGACTTGCAGGGCAGACATCTCAGCTCTAATAGTTATTAACTATGCGATCTTAGACATGTTACTTTCCAGTCCCTTGCTTTCCTCCTATGTAAAATGGCAATAATTAGTTTCTATCTCAAAGGGTTGTTATGAGAGCTAAATAAGATACTATATATATAGAACACTTAAAGTAGCAAATAAACATTTAATAAAAGTCAGCTATATCACTTAAACTAAAGAGTACTACATACCCTTCTTATAAAGAAAATTCTTTTTGGATTTTTCCTCCCTCCCATAAAAAATAGGCTTCTCGCCAGGCATAGTGGCACATGCCTATAATCCCAGCACTCTGGGAGGCCAAGGAGGATGATTTTGAGTTCAAGACCAACTTGGGCAACTTAGTGAAACCCTGTCTCAAAATTTAAAAAATTAAAAAGGGATAGGGATATAGCTTACTACTAAGTAGGCCTTATGTTCAAACCCCAGTACTACGATTTAAAAAAAGAAGAAAAGGCTTCTCAGCCTTGCTCTTTCTTATTTTGCAAATTAATAAACTGCAAAGCATCACTTGATAGGTAGTTCTTGATTATCAACAATTTACAAAAGGATACATGGATTGAGAAAGAAAATGTGGCAAAATACTCAATTTTTGGATCTGAGTGATGAGGAAAAACATGGAATTAGAATAATAACAAATCTACTGAACACTTATTATATGACAAGTATTATCTATGTATTTTACAATTTATTTATTTAACTTTTTTTTAAGGCCTCATGCAAGCTAGGCAAGTGTTGTACCACTGAGCTACACCCCCGGCCTTAGATTTTACAATATGAATTCATCTACTCAGAATAATCCTACATAGTAGGTTCTACTCTCATTTTACAAATGATGGAACTGTGGCACGAAGATGAAATAAACTGCCAAAAACTCAGCCAACTCTAAGCTGCAGGTTTACTATTCCAATCCTGGTAGTTTGACTCTGTGACACACACTATCGTGTGTTATTAAACTTCCTCGCAGGAGAACATGTAAATAAGTGGTCCTAAACAAACTCATCCTGTCAAAAAGTTTAAACCATTTTGCAAGTTTTCACTGTCTTCCCTTCCCTTCCCTTGTAAGAGTTCCATCCCTTGCTAACACTTAACAGACTTCTCCACTAAAAACCCTATCACATTACCACTCTTAACAAGTCTCAAAAGCAGACGTCCTTTCCCTCAATCAAACCATTCCCTATCTTTCCTGCTTTGAGCTCGGGGCTGCCCAGATCAAAGACACCTAGAGTGTGAAACGATTTGAACTGTAATCTTCTCTCCAAATTACAAGGTAAAATGTAACTGTAAAGTTCGCCTCTGTTGGGTTTACCTGCAGACCATCCACATCACTCCAGACACAGCTCAGAGGAGAAGTAATGTCTGCCGATTGTTCGTGTAAATACTCACTGGAGAGGAGGGATGTGTATAGAATCTGTCTTCACCACCCCATCATCACTGGAAGGCCAAGGCACCAGGTCACTGGACAGGTCATTTCAGGTGTTAAAGTCTAAACCAGCTCAATATTAACCGAAACAAGCCTATATAACGTTGACAACACTATATTTATTGACTCACTGAGAGGGAGGAAATTCCACAGGAACCACTGGAATACAATGGACCCGGGGGAGGGATGGGAGCTGTTTTGTAAAAGGCTGATTGCCAGCTAAAGGATTCTGAAGGGATCTATGGGCAGTGAGGATCCGGAATGGCTGCTGTTTCCGAATTGAGATTAGGAGAGGCAGAAATAAACTGCAGTGCTATCCTGCGTGTTACCACGAGGGTGGCTTAGAAAACGAGAATTCTTAGTAATACAGTAAAAATAGCAAAGAAAGCCTGGTAAGAAAGCTACAATCTCTCTGAGGAAGTCGTTATGACATTTAACAACATTTATATAATATATATATAATATAAATATATTTATATTATATATATATACATATAAAACCTGCGGAGAAATTATCTTTTCTATTAATTTGGCAACTTTATCTGTCTCTTCTCTCCTACCTTACTGACAGGGCTGCTGCTTCTCCTTTCAGTCCGTGCTGATTTTCATTCTTCCGCACAAAAAGGAAGCAAATGCTCACATACTCGGAAAAATAAAAATTGCATTTCATGGAACAAAGAGGAAACTAATTTTGACCATTGTTTTTATGAATGTAAGAGCTACCATTTATTTCCTTCGTTTCCCCTCACCTTCCTAAGTATCAGCAGGATCGGGAAAGAGGGCGAAAATCCAAACAGCGTGGCCTCTGCCGACCCACACCCCCGCTACCACAGTTGCTCCCATCGTCCACACACATAACGGGCTGGAAATAGGGAGCCGCGGGTGAGGCCGACCCTTCCCGGTATCCGAGAGAAGGGCCAGGCAACACGAAGGCCAGGCTGCAACCTGTCGAGCTAAATCCCCAGCCTGTCTCCGAGTTCACTGACTTCGTAGGGCGGGAGAGCTGCTAGGTGTGCAGTCGTTCTCAGGATCGTCTTTTTGTTTGGGGGCCTTCGCTCTGGAGTTCGTACGTCTAACTCGGAGCCATTCCGGGCCTCTGAGCCTTGAAGCGAGAGAGCAGAGACCGCAGGAGGGCACCCGGTGCCCAGTCAGCGTCACAAATTCCAGTCACTGCAACCCGACTCACACACTAGTCCGCGCCGCCCCCGCGCCGCCCCCGCGCCCATTTCCTCAGTGCACGCAACCAACTCACCTCTCGGAGCCTACAGCCGCAAGGAAGCCGGAAGGAAACCGCGCTGGGGCTCGTGGGAAATGTAGTCCGCCGCAAGGGCGGGCTGCAAGGAGTGCGCAAGCGCGGGAGTTTGGGGGCGGGGGCGGGGGCGGGGGCAGGCGCTGCCTTTCAGGGGGTGGTGGTGGGTGTTCCTGTGGGGGTGTTCTAGGCTGCGGGTTGTTGAATAAGGAGCTGTGTGTTAGCTTCCCCACAACCCGGTAATATGGATTGAACCCAGGGCCTTCGCACTGACCTACGTTCCAGTCCCTAAATTTTTAATTTTTATTTTTTTAATTCTGAGATAGGGTCTCGCTAAATCACTAAGTTGCCCAGGTAGGGTTCTAATTTGGGATCCTCCTGTCTCAGCCTCCAAGATTCCTGGGATTCCAGGCCTGTGCCACCAAGGGCCCAGCTGAGCTCAGGTTTTAGGTTGTTGCTCTGCTAGGTCTTAAAAAGAACTCGTGCCACCTGCAGACGCCTCGTGTATGTTCTAATTAGTGACAGGGCTAAGCACACAGCAGGTGCTCAACACATATGCCATACATCATGCACTCGAGAAAATACCACCAAAGCCTCAGCAGAACGTACACACGCAGAAAGGTCGCCGGGCTCCCTAAGCTTTGGCTGTCTTCCTCCCTTCCTTCCTCTACCCTTGTCTCTCCTGCAGTTGTAAGCTTACTGTTCTATTACATTAGGATGGAAAGAGGGTTGATATTCTCATTCGATTGTTTCTCTTTTTCCGGTGCTGAATCAAACCCAGGGCCTCCTGCGTACTAGGCAAGATTCTATCGCTGAGCTACACAACCCCAGCCCCCGGTTGTTCTTTATTCTTGCTTTTAAAAATCTTGAGTCCTGCCAGTTACTAAGAGGTATCTGTTTTCCCTTTAGTTATATCAGATTTTGCTCAAGCATTTTCAAACTCTGTTAAGCACATACACATTTATAATCGCTGTCTTCCTGAGGAGGTAGACTGAAAGGTGAACATTAGGAAGAGTGTGTTGAGAGATGTTTCTCAGATAAGTTATCACTGAATTTGTCCTGTTAACTTTGATTACTTGGTTAAGGTGGTGACTGCTAGTCTTCATTGTTATTTTTTACCTTTGAAATGAATAAGGAGTTGTGGAGTAACACTTTAAAATAATGCAAATACCTGTTTCTCCCCAAATTTTCACCCACCAGTTTCAGCGCACATTGACAATTCTTTTATTTTTAATTCTCATATTTGTAAATAATTAGGAGGTAGAGCATGATAATTCAATACATGTAAAATGTATTTTTGTTTTGTTGTGTTCTATTTTTGAGACAAGGTCTCCCTATATAGCCCAGGCTAGACTTGAATTCAGGGATCCTCCTGCCTCAGCCTCCCATCACGCCCAGTTAATATATGTATAATTTAATGATCCACTGATGATCCTTGCCAAAATCAATTATTAATATTGTAGCTGATTGTGATTTTCCAACTCCACCATTCCTTCTAAATTTATATGATGGCATTCTATTAAGGATGACTCATAGATTCTTGGTTAAGCCATTAGCTTATTCAATGGTTTTACTAAAACTGTTACTATTATTATATGTTTTGATTCTCAGATTGTACGAGATTTCACCAGTGTGCATTCCTTCAGAATGATACTATGATTGACATGTTTTAATCATTCCTTCAGCATTTGTCTACTTTTTACCTCCATAAAATGTTTCTAGGCCCATCTTGTATCTGTCCAGCCCTGGTACTGCATATGCAGTTTCTCTAAAGAGCCCTAGTCCTTAGATATGGCTATTTATTTTTATTGCTACTGGAATGTCACTGCCTCTATGCCCTCTTTGCTAGGAAATTATATGTATAGGAAGAAATAGCTTCGTAATTGCTGGTCATTTCCCTAACTAGTTATTCATAAATATTGTTATACTTTTTACAAAAAAGTTAATGTCACAACTTAATTATAGTTAATTACTTGTTCGCATGTTTTTTTTTCTTTCTTTCTCTGTCTTTGTCCTGAGGGAATATGTCAGATTGTCTTCAAAAGATGCTTGAGCTGCCAGGCAGGGTGGCACCCGCCTGTAATCCTAGCACATGGGAGGCTGAGGCAGAAGGATCACTGTGGATTTGAGGCTAATCCGGGCTACATAGTAAGTTCAAGGCCAGTCTGAATTACAAAACAAGACCCTGTCTCAAAAAACAAAACAAAACACAAATGCTGGAGGGTTAGTTCTTTTTCCACTTTAGTATGAGGGCAATACTTGCTTTTGCTTGAATTCCAATTTAGGGTTTTCTCTCTTCTTTGTTGGTACTGATTTTTAAAATACTAACATGGCCCCCAAAGGAAAAAAAACATAAAAAGGTGTATTCAGAGAAGTGACATTTCTCCATATCCCTCGATTAGTAAAAGTCCGCATATATCTGGGTCTATTTCTGGACTTTCTGTTCTTATCATACATGGGTATGAACTGTTTTGATTACAGAAGGTTTTTATTTCAGTATCTTTTAGCATCTCATGGAAGCAGTCCGATAGGTCCTTTTCAGTGTTACCATATTCACGCATAAAACTTGTACTGCTACCACTGTATGGTTTATACTTAAAAAATAAGCAACTGAAAAAAAAATTAGCAACTGAATTGTCCTCCTCTAGCCATTTTGCTTCCCCAAATCTTTTTTCTTCATGGTCCTTATGAGTACCTGACATTTTCTTAATCAGCTAGGTAATCATTGGCCACCTACTTCTTAGATTTTCTAGAGATTGGAGATCTTGTCTTTAGTATTCAGTATCATATTAGTGGAGGCTGAAGCACGCGGTGGCACACTGCAGGCGTACACTGTACACACGCACTAGGCATACATCGTTTCATTAGCTCTTCTGGTGTGTAGTAATAACACATTTTGGTTTTAATTTTACTATTTCCTTGATAATAAATTTGAGCACCTTTTCATCTTTTTGGCCATTTGGATATTAAGGTTTTTTTTTTCCCCATTTCCTATTTGGTTTTCTGTCATTTAATAGTCGATAGGGGTTCTTCATATATTCTGGATGAAAAGTCAAAAAAAATACATATATAGTGAATACTGTATATTCTTTCACTTTGTGTATTTTTTCACTGTCCTAAAGTGTCTTTTGATGAAAATAGATTCTTAAACTTAAAATAGTAAAATTTTCCATTTTTTTCCCCATATGGTTTGTGCTTTTTGTTCTGTTTAAGAAATCTTTACTATTCCAGGGCTGGAGAGATATTCTGCTCTTTACTTTCTATAATTAAAGAGCTCATGCATTTGGAATTGATTTGTCTGTAGTATAAGGGTCAAGAGTAACTTTTTATCCATATAGATATGTGACTGACCCAGTGCTACTTATTGAAAAGACCAACATTTCCCAACCACACTGCAAAGGAATCTTTGTAATATTTCAGATGACTACATGTATATCTTTTTCAGGACTCTTTATTTGTTCCATTGGTTTATTCATTCATTCTTGTGCCAATAGTATACCACTTTAATGACTATGGTATAGTATCACATTAACAAAATTAAGGAGAAAAAAAATTACATCAATGTGCTAAGACGGCATCTAGACATTTCTTATTTTAAAAAAAGTTAAGTAGGGACTGTAGAAGACAACTGAAACAAAAAAAAAAAACGGCTGCTTACCTCAATCCTAAACATTAAATGATTCGCATTAAATTGGGAGAAATAATTAGATGCCTGCTATACCACTAGTATTAAGTCTTCTTCTGGGCATCCTTTTTATTGTAATAAAAATAATTAATAAAACAATCACTATCAATATTCAGAAAAAACACAAAATTACAATTTAAAGTTGACAAAGTTGATTGTCCAGAAAACCAAGAGTCTAGTAAAAACCAAAAAGATTTTTGACCATTTGCAATCTTTCATAATAATGAAAGCTGTGATTGCATTCATTATAAACATTTTAATTTGGCAATATCACCATAAATAGAGACATAAACCACAATCCAGAAGAAGTAAATCCATCACTTATAACAGGTAAAGGATTACAATCTTGAATTTCAAAGACTATCACAATCCTTACTATGAATTTTTTTTAATAAAAGGAACACACGCAAGACATGAATGAGCGAGTTACACTGTTTAGTCATGAAGCAGATATTTAAAGATGCTTAACTGATTATTAACCAGGAAGTATATTAAGACTTGGGGATATAAGAAAATATTTCACTGGTTGAAGTCATTGTAAATTGGCAGCACAATGATACTCTCCACTTTTGTGGCAATTTATCTAGTGAGGTTGAAAGTAAATGTAAACTGTGACAGAGTAATCTCACTTTTTGATAAATACAGAAAGTCCCCAACTTACGAACATTCGCGTTGCAAAGTTTCACAGGTATACTGTGTAAGACTCACTTTGTAGGCTTAGGAACAAATCTTATGACCAGTTCTGCTTGAAAAGAACTTGTTCATAAGTTGGGGACTTACTGTACCTTAGAAAACCTCTTGCTTATCTATAGCAAGAAACACAGATACTCGATAAGGCATTTTTCACAGTAAGAAATTGTGTGTAACCCAAACACTGATCAGTAAAAGATTTAAGTATGTATACATTGTATATCTAGGTAGGGCTAGTGGGTTTCCTATTCCTTTGAAAAGCACCTGTGAGAGAGAGAGAGAGAGAGAGAGAGAGAGAGAGTGTGTGTGTGTGTGTGTGTGTGTGTGTGTGTGTGTGTGGTGCTGGGGACTGAACCCAGGATCTAATACATGTGAAACAAGTACTCTACCACTGATCAACAGACACCACCAACCCAGTAAAAAGCACCATTTTAAGTTCAAAAAAGCAAGCACCTGGTCACATAGCATATGGTCACTTTCTTTGTCATAAAAGTAACCACACACCTGCTATAATGCTGAAATTTCCATCCTTGAAGTCTTTCTGCTTATGGCAGCATCCGGCACCTGCCAAAGCAGAACATCTGTAAGTGATAATAAGATAACATCTGTATCCCAGTGGTACAGCACTTACCTAGCACCTAGCATGTACAAAGTCCTGAGACTGAGCCCCAGCACACACACACACACAGGAATCAGAGTTTTTTTTTTAAGGAATCACAGAGTTCTATTGCAATGTCTAAAACATCTGAGATACCTGGTTTAGATAAAACATTGTTAGAATTTTAATAGGCACTTAATGTGATTTTTCTCCCCAAGAAATATAGTATACAGAGCTCCCATGCTTGTTTGACAAGATCATTTCTCTCAAATCCCGTTAAGTATTGGTGTTCTGTAGAATTTACTTTTAGAAAATTTGAATAAATGGGCTGTCCCCAGGAGACCCCTGAAAATATTACCTGAGAGGAGAAACACATTGACCTATTAGCAAAAATTAATTTTATTGCAGCACTTGAAATATTGTGTTCCATTTTACTGTTTGCAAATTAAATACAATCCGAAATCTTGAATGTGAAAGGTGTATTATTGTAGATGATGACCGACTAATCACCGACAACAGCCCAATCTGACCAGTGGACTTGGAGGCGTAAATCTTAACATATGATTTTAGCAGCATTACAGAAGTTTGGTTGAAATTGAAGAATTATGGTAATACTCCTTTTAATTTTGTTGAAGGTGCTATTGCGTAAATGTGTCCCCCAAAGTCCATGTGTTAGAACATGATCCCCGGTGGGACTTTTAAAGGCTGGGACCCTGGCTGGGTGTGTTGACAACGGTAATCCCAGTACTGTGCTCTGCGAGGTGGAGGCAGGACTGCAAGTTTGAGCCCAGGCTGGGTGAATCAATGACTGAGCAAGACCCTGTCTCAAAATAAAAAATAGAAAAATGGCTAGAGATGTAGTTCAGGGCAAAGACCCTTGATTCAATCCAGAGTACTGAAGAAAGAAAAAAAGAAAAAGTGATTAGATCATGAAGGCTCTACCTTCTGTGATGGACGCACGCTGTGATTACAGGAGCAGGTTTGTTATCACGGAAGCTGGCTTCCTGTAAAGGGACGCGTTTGTCCCTCTCGCTGTCTCTTGCTCTCCCTTTGCCCTCCCGTCATGGGACGGCAGAGCAGGAAGGACTTCATCAGCTGCCAGCCCCTCAATCTTGGGCTCTTCAGCCTCTAGAACCATGAGCCAATAAAGTCTTACTCATTGCATTACACATAGCACGAAACAGACTGCAGGAGAAGATAATTTTGTGTTGAATTCCTATTTTCATATGAATTGTTCATTCTTTTTGTACAGTTGATGAGGCTAAGATAAATGAGAATAAGAAGAAAAATAACATAAAAGATACTGGGGGTAGATCATGTCATTTTTTCCCCAACATTATTATATTGTTTGAAATAGAAAACCTAAAATCTGGATACATGAATAAATCACACGTCCGATCCTTAGGTCTTCCTGGTAAATCATTTTATGTCTTATATTTACTGATATTTACTGGGAATGTGTGTGCCTTCTAAGTGAAATGTCAGGTTTTGCTTTTGAGGGGTATTTTTACTTAGCTACTTTTTATTACTGGGATATTTGCCTGATAGAACGATCTGGTATTTTTATTGCCCGCAAAACTATCAATTCTAGTTTTTGAAAGCAAGACCATAATTACATTTATTTGAAAGTAGGATCATAACTGCATGTAAATCTTGCCCTTTGTTTCTGCCTCAGTTCAGGGTCTCTGGAGTGTCTTGAGCCAACTCGGATAATTTAGGTTTCTTCGGAAAACACATTTTCTGTGTGTGTTTTTTGTTCGTTTAGTTTTGTTTTGTGTTGTTTGGAGACGCGGTCTAGCTTTGCAGTCCAGGCTGCTTGGAACTCACCGTGGTGATCCTCCTGCCTCAGCCTCCTAAGTGCTGGGATTACAGGTGCGCACCACCGTGCCCTGCCTCTGTCTGTTTTTATACATGTTGAAATATATGTGTATAGTAACGTATTACTTAAATTTTAAAAAATTTCCTTGATATATGTGGGTATCTCACCTTCTGCATATATTAATCTATAATTGGGTTACTTCCCCCTTAATGACCGCCAGTTCTATATAACAGTCTCTTCGAAGAAAACATCCTTGATTAGCGTCTACTAGCTGTCAATTTCATTTATCATATAAATTACTTTCTGCTGCGTAAGTTTTTACTTTTACATTTCAGCTGTCTCCTGCCTTAACCTAATGCTTATTTGTTTTACCACATTCATCAGCTGCCTCTTATGTGACGGTTTGTAGATGGGGAACATGATGGTGAACAAGACAAATATGGTTCCTCAATGCATGTTTTCTAAATACCTTGTTTTAAGTTTTCTACCAATTGGAGGTTTGGTTATTCCCCACAAATTTTTATTTATAACACATTATTATTAATCATTAAATAGTCTAAAACTTTAGATTTGATTTTTTAACATTAAAAAGGTCATTATAGAAATTTTCAACTATATGTAAAGGTAGTAAAAATAGCACAATGAGCCCTGTATATCCCTTACCCAGATCCAATGATTAGCAACATTTTGCCAATCTTATTTCACCTATCATTCTCATCTTTTTTCAGTCACTTAGGGGACACATTCTGGGGAATGCATCTTTACGCAGTTTCATTGTGCAAACTTCACGGAGTGTACTTTAACACACCAAGATAGATATGACATCACTAGGTGATATGACCTCCTGGGGCCGCTGCACTATAGTGGTTCATTGTCGACTGAAACATCATCATGATGCTTGACTGTATTTTAAAGCAAATCACAGGCCAAGACATAATTTCATCCCATACTTCAGTACAGGTCCCTAACACATAAAGACTTGCACATTTGTACCCATAATGCCATCATCCTGCCCAATATAATGAAAAATTCATTTCTTAATATCACTTGATAACCAATCCATGTTTACATTCCCACAATATTTAAAATGTTTTCATTTATTTGTCCCAATCAGGACTATATTGTCCATATTTTTGTATCCTTGATGCTCTGGCATTTGGGGCCTTGATCCCAGAGAGATGGCCCTTCATAGGACTAGCTAATGTACTGGTAGCAAACAACTCCCCTCTGAAAAGGCCTCTGCTATTAATCTAGAGTCCCTACTCTTAACCATTTAATTTGTCAAAGCCATATACTATATCAGCAATCCACCTGCCCTGAATCACCCCAAACCCCAGAGCCTGCCAACATCATTCAAACCATCCAGTCCTAAACTTACTCAGTGTGGCTACCCTGCTTTGCCCATTCCTTCCCACAAAATTCCTAGTACAGGCTCTGGGCTATGGTCTGCCCTCTCCACTTTTGCCTCCAGAGACTTGGGTGCTTTTCCACATGGCCTTGTATGGCAAGCTGTGCTTGTTTCTAGGGATTAGAGTATAAACTTTTTTCACTCATTTCTATGTGTGCTTGTGTTGCCATGCCTGACTAAAGCATATCTCAAGTACATTTTTTATATTAAAAAATTTTTAAATTTTGATTTTTTGAGACAGTCTCTAATTCAGGCTGGCCTTGAACTATGCAATCCAGGGTGGCCTCAAACTCGAGGTGGTCCTCCTGCCTCAGCCTCCCAATTGCTAGGATTAAAGGGGTGCATCACCACACCCGGCTCCAAGTACATTTTGTAAATGAAGGGTTCCAATATGCTCCATATGCTATACAGTGATACCTAGATGTTTGACTGCTTTGAAACTCATCGAATTCGGTACTGATAGATTTTAATGCAAAAACTTTGTTCTAGTACTCTTAGTTTGGTGCTCCACATGCAAGCTAGAACTTGTCCTGTCGATTGCCTTGTGACCTGCTACTCTTGCCAGCCCAGTTCGTTTGGCACTCGAGTTTGGGATGGGTTGTACCTCCTGAAACCAATTAACAAGTACCAAGGTACCACTGCATTTGGTTTGTATGTGTTTTAAGTCTTTAACATGGAGGATTATTGTTTAACTTTCTTGACATGTATTGGTTAGGAAATGAGAGCATTAATTCAGTAAAATTTCCCAAATTTTGGATATGGCTGTTTGCTTCTTTGTGTCATTAATTTTTTTCTTAATTCTGCATATTTCCCATTAAGTGGTAATTAAGATTCAGAGATTAAATTGTAATTCTGGGTCAATATTTGTTGGCAAGAATATCTCACAGGAGATGCTCTGTACACTGACTCCATCACGACAAGAAGTGTATAGTCTGGCTGATCTAACTTAGGGACGCTGATATTGATTAGCGGGTGCTATCACGCTGCTCCATCCATTACAAGCTTCCTAGCAATCTTTCACCTGTGGTCTTGGAATCCATTGGCCCCATCTCTAGGATCAATTACTTTATAAATTTAAAAGTGTAATATTCAAATTACATCACTCCTTTGACCTTTAATTGCTGGAATGCTCTAATAGAGAATTTTACTCAATCAACTTTTGGTGATTTTAAAATATAGAAGGCAAGATAAATGTTCCATTCTTTCCCTCTATTTCTCAATAATGCCAAAGTGTGTTTCACAGCTGATCAATACATTGGTTAAAAAAAAGCTACCAGGGGCTGGGGATTTAGCTCAGTGGTTAGAGTGCTTGCCTCGTAAGCACAAGGCCCTGAGTTTGATCCCCGGCACCAAAAAAAAAAAAAAAAAAAAGAGCTACCAGTGGCTATAGCGGGGATGACAAAAAGACACACAACGCAGATGGCAATGAGGTGATTCCCACTAGCCAAAGACAGCACAATTCAGTACTTTAAAAAAGCCACAATGGAGTGGTTTTAAAAGATAATATAGGAGTTGCAATACAGGTGATTTTTAATTTCCCAATAGTTCCTTTTAATTTATTTTTTTAATCTTTAAATATTGATTGGGACTAAGGAATATAGATTGTGGAATATATGCTTTTTATTAACAAATTGAAAAAAGAATTTCACCCTTTCAATATATTGAGGAGAATAAGATTTCTGAAGTTCCAGAAGCAATAAATATTGGCGGAAGGCATGTCTATATTCATTACACCTGCAGTCTTCCACATGAATTCTCCAGAGTGTAACATTAAGGATGATAATAAAATGTACTTGCCTGGAAAACATTTTATTATTATTTTATGACTGTGTGTCAGGAACTTGGGTAGAGACACAGCTGGTTGATTCTTCTGTTCTTTTGTTATTTTTTAAACGGCAGCAAAGTTTTGCATTTGTTAAAGTAGGAAAAGAAACAGGCTCTGCAGAGCAAGTTTGGGCCAAGTAAAAGTAGAAAAAGAAGTGCACTCTACGAGACAGAGCAGGCTAGGGGTTGGGGATTTTGCTCAAGTGGTACACTAGGCAAGCACAAGGCCCTGAGTTCGATCCCCAGCACCAAAAAAAAAAAAAAAAAAAAGGAGAAAGAGCAGGCTGCTGTGAACGGACAGCAGATTCCTCCATTCTATATGGTTTCAGCTGAGGTCACACAGTGGCGTTCAGCTGGTGGCTGGTCTGGAGGATGTAAAACTGTTCTACTCAAATGTCTGGAGTCTTACTGGGCAAGTTTGGAAGACCAGGTTCAGCAAGGTGACTCTCCCTGTCTATGTTGTCTCAGAGCCTCTCCACATGGGCTCTTCAGCAAAGGAGCCACTTTTTCACTTGACAGTTCAGGGCTTAAGAGAGTATTTCAAGAAATGAAGTTACCCCAAGCCAGGCATGGTGGGCACCCTGTGATCCCAGCACTCTGGGAGGACTGCAAGTTTGAGTATAGCCTGGGCAACTTAGTGAGACCTTGTCACAAAATTAAATAAATAAATAAATAAAATGGCCGAAGGTTTAGTCCAGGGCCCAGAAACTGGCACAGCAGTATTTCTACTATATTCTACCAGGGAAAGCAATCACAGTGTCTGCTCATATTCAAGGGAAGGGATGTGGATTCCATCTCTTGATGGAAAGAATGTCAAAGAATTTGCAGCCATTTTTGTCACAGTTTTATAAGGCCATTTTAAAAAGAAAGAAATTACAGCACAGAGCAGTTAAGTATCTTGCTTAATATAACACAAGTAGGAAAGTGATGGAAAAGAGATAAGTATCTTTCCCACATTTGTTATATTAATGAAATTAGTTTTTTAAACTAATGTGCTGAGGGGCTGGGGATTTAGCTCAGTGATTAGAGTGCTTGCCTTGCAAGCACAAGGGCCTGAGTTCGATCCCTGGCACCACCAGAAAAAAAAAAAAAAAAAAAAACTAATGTGCTGAGGCTTCAGGTTTTAATGATGGCAGAATATATTAACACTCCTTTAATGAAATAAAACCCAATTGCCAAGTCAAAACACCAGTAAAGCAAAAGCGATTACTACATTCACAGAATATTCTATAACATAGGACTGATTAGACTTCCTTATATTTTTACATTATGAATTTTCAGATGATGAGTAAGGTGTGAATGTTGTCTAAAGGCCTTTTTACATTCTTTACATTCATAGGGTTTCTCACCAGAATGAATTCTTAGATGTTGAATAAGAGATGAATTAAGTCTAAAGGCCTTCCTACATTCTTTACACTCAAAAGGTTTTTCACCAGTATGAATGCTCTGATGCAAAGTAAGTTTTTGGCGCAACCTAAAGGCCTTCCCACATTCCTTACATTTATAGGGTTTCTCACCAATATGGATACTCTGATGTTGTGTAAGTTGTGACAGCAGTCTAAAAGCCTTTCCACATTCCTTACAATCATAAGGTTTAACACCAATATGAATACTCTGGTGTGAAATAAGTTGTGAGTAACGGCTAAAGGCCTTCCAGCATTCCTTACATTCATAAGGTTTCTCACCAGTGTGAATTCTGTGATGGAGAATAAGATGATATCCACGACTAAAAGTCTTCCCACATTCCTTACATTCATAGGGCTTCTCACCAGTGTGGATTCTCTGATGGAGTGTCAGTTGTTGTCGTACTCTGAAGGCCTTCCCGCAGTCCTTACATTCATAGGGTTTCTCACCAGTATGAAGTTTGTGATGTACTCTAAGGCCAGAGCCACACAGAAAGTCTTTTCCACATTCTTTACACTCATAGAGTCTGTCAGCAATATTAAGCTTCTGATGTCGAGTTAGGTGTGCATACTGCCTAAAGGCCTTCCCACATTCTTTACACACATAAGGTTTCTCACCGGTGTGAATCCTTTGATGGAGAGTAAGTTGTCCTCGTACTCTAAAGGCCTTCCCACAGTCTTTACATGCATAGGGCTTCTCCCCAACATGACTTTTCTGATGTACTCTCAGGTCCGGACCACATATGAACGCTTCCCCACATTCCTTACATTCGTAAAGTTTTTCACCAGAATGAAGTCTCTGATGCCGAGTAAGGTGTGCAGTCTGCCTAAAGGCCATCCCACATTCCTTACACTCGTAAGGTTTTTCACCAGTATGAATTCGGTAATGAAAAGTAAGTTGTTGGCGTACTCTGAAAGCCTTTCCACAGTCCTTACATTCATAGGGTTTCTCCACAAAATGAATTTTCTGATGTGGAGTAACAGATGTGCACTTTTGGTAAGAGGATATTTTTTCAGATATGACTTGCACTTGATTGAAATATTCCTCTTGAGGTCCCTCTTGTCCTTCAAATTTTCTTTTGGACGCCCAGTCATTTTTTAAAAGGAGGCCCTTAAGACCATGGTTTTTAATTCTTTCCATTATCTTCCACTGGGATAAATTTAATTCATAAATGTGATTTTCTGAAAATAACTTTTTGGTCTCATAAGTAGTCTCCAAATCTGAAAGTAAACAAGAAAGCAAACACATGCTGTTTTCTTTTTTCTAAAAAGAAGTAAAATTTCTGCAATTGAACTAAAAGACAACAAAATTAATAGTCAACCAAACTCTCAAACACTGTTATATAATTTGAAAAAGAAAAAAAAATCAAAGGCAAAGGGAACACTAGAAAAATGTGAGTGTACATAAGAAAGTGAGGTTGTTAAGTAAACATTTTGAGCCAGTGGCTCTCAAATTGCTGTGTGAGGCAGCCAAGATAGCCCAGTTGGGAGAGCGTCAGGCTGAAGACTCAAATTGCTGTGTGGATCAGAATCACTGGGGAGCTTATTACAAATACAGAGGTTTAAACATGATCTAAACCACCTAGATCAGATTCTACATTTCTGAAAGAATATTTAATATTTTCCATGCGATGATTCTGGTAGAAGATGAAACACTGGGAATTCATACTTAAATTTTTTTCAACAACATCTCTTTGTCCTTAGAATAAAATCAAACTCATTGCAGTGAACAAGGTGTCTGCTTGTCTACAATACATCTCAAACCACTGTACTGCTTACTGCTGCCTAGAGAAGGCTCCTTTCAGATCTTACATGTTGCAACTTGCTTCAATCTTTTAGGACTTTACACAGTCTGCGTTATCTCCCACAAATCTGACTGGGGCTCACTGCATAGCTGGTTCCTTCTCATCCTGAAGTCTTTGATCAAAAGTCACTTTCTTTGAGGTTGGCCCTACTGATAGTATCTAAGTCTACCATTATTGTTTATGCCTTGCCTTTATAACATCTCTCAACTTAAAATCATATATTTATTAATTATTAGATGTTATTCTGGAATAATTATTGTTGCTGGGGATTAAATGCAGGAAAACTCACACATGCTCGGTAAGCTCTCTACCACTGAGCTACATTCTTGGCTCTTTTTTGCTTATTCTTACCTGTAAACCCCCTCAAGGGCAGAAACAATTCTAATTTACCTCTCTGTATCAGATAATAAACCCATAGCACACAACAGGTTTTACTCAATTCCCATAGTTAAATACTTGTTCTGAATATATCTCTCTGCCTCTAATCTCTTACCTTACTACTACGATGATTAAAAATTCTCTTCATCCAAGCTTATCCAGCCAAGTAAATGAATCGAAAAAGGTGTCACATATTCTTATGCGTGCTTCCATTGCTTATGCCCGTATCTATGCTATGTTCTCTGCACTACCCATTTCTTCTTTTATGTAACTATGCGTCACTTTTTTTTTTTTTTTTCCTATACATCATGGCAAAGGTACTGAGGCATTCTGTTACTTGGTCTCCCTTTAAATTTATTCTATTACTTTAAATTTATTCTATTACTTGTCCATTTCACAAATGTTCAACTAGTCTTTCTTCCCTCCTGTTCATGTCTTCTCCTTTCCATTCACTCATAGGCAAGGCCATTCCTATATTTTCTGGAAATATATATCATTATTTTTATTTTTTGCAATACTGGGAATCAAACCTTGGGGTGCTCTACCAGTGAGCATCCCCAGACCTTTTCACATTTTAACACAAGGTCTTGCTTAAATTGCCTGGAAAGGACTTGAACTTACAATCTTCCTGCTTCAGCTTTCCTCAGTGCTAGGATTACAGGCATGAGCCATGGCACCTGGCTCATATAGGGAAACATGATCATACTTTATTGAAGTTCTTATGAAATTCTTAGCAAAAAACAACAACAGATGTGATATATTAGTAACTCAGTAGTGGAGACAAAATGTCTTGTAGTCATTCGAATGTGAAAGACTTATTAGCAAGGTCATATTGGTTATAGATAAGATGACAGCAAGCCCCTAGGAGGAATAGTCAGAGGAAAACCTAAATGTTCAATGACTCATGGACAAGAGAGAAAAAGGTGACATTTTCAATTATTACCATATGATCTGTATAAAAAGTTTAAATATAAGGACATTTTCTACTAAAACTAGAAATTAATAACACACAAAGTCAATCCACTGGAAAATTTAAATATCTATTAAATAACTTAGGTCAACAGGGAAATACAATTCAAACTGGTACTAAATTTTTCAAAAACAATGAGTTTTTAAAAAAACTATATATAAATACCTATAAAACATAACCATAGTGCTCAGAATAAAATTCAAAAAGTAAAACAATAAAAATGACAGAAAATTTCATCAAAAATCCCACTCAAAAAGTAGAAAAAGAATAAAATTATCTGAAGTAAAAGTGGAAGGAAAAATTGATATAGAGGCAGAATTAGTTACAACACAGAAAAAAAGTTATAAAGCACAGATTTTTTTCATAAAAAATAAAAGTAGAGAAATCATAGTTAATATAATGAAAAAAGCAAGAAAGTACAGACACAGAATCAAACAGCAAAGTGAAAGTAATTATGAACTCAGAGGGGAGTTGGGAAAAAGATGACTGCAATAACTTTTAAAACACAACTAAAATGGAATATTCTTCTAGGAAAATATAACTGATTACTGAAGATACGTAATATTTAAACTGATAAATTTCCACAGAACAAATACAGAATGTGGTCAGACTTACCATCTGCTTCCCCAGAAAAAAGCTCCCCCCGCTACTTGCAGTAGTAATGGGGATTAACACCAGGGACACTCTACCACTGAGATACATCCTCAGCCCTTTTTTTTTTTTAATTTTGCGATAGAGTCTCACTAAATTGCCCAGGCAGGACTCAAACTCATGATCCTTCCACCTTAGCTTTCCTGAATACTGTACCGGAAATATGGCATGGGCCACCACATCTGGCTCCTGGAAAAAGATTTTTAAAAGTTTCTATGGGCTAGTTGTGGTGGCACATTCCTGTAATCCCAGCACTCTGGGAGACTGAGGCAGAAGGATGCAAGTTTGAGCCCAAGGTGGGCAACTTAGTGATCTACTGAGACCCTATCTCAAAATAAAAAACAAAGAAAAGGGCTAAGAATGTAGCTCAGTATAAAGGCCCTGGGTTCAATCCAAAGTACCACCACCAAAAAAAAAAAAAAATTATTAAAGTTCTAAAGACATGCCGTCAAAATCCAAATTCTATTTCAACTGAGTAAGAAAAACTTTGAAACTGTTTTTATAAAATGATATTACACTAAATAAAACTGGCTCACAAAACAAAAACTACATATAATTTTCTATAAAACAGCAACAGATCCAGTATGGTTTATTATAAAAATGTTAAAGTAGTTTATGGAAATCTAGCAAGATAATTCAATGTATTATTAGAGATAAAAAGGAATAAAAAAATAGTGGTTGTGGTGATTCCAGTTACTCAGGAGGCTAAGGCAGGATCACTTGAGCCAAAGAGTTTGGGGCCAGCCTGAGCAACATGGTGAGACCCGTTCCTGGTGGTGGTGGGGAGAATAATGTGATCAACTCTGTAGAATTTTGGAATATTTCAGATTTAGGATTTTTAATTAGTACTACTCAGCCAGTAAAGTCTATGCAAATATTTCAAAAGCCATTAAAACTCTGAAACCTGAAAATTTCCAGTTTCAAGCATTTCAAATAAAGAACATTTAGTGTGTATTAACATTCAAAAAAGAAAAAGGACTGGGGACATTGCTCAGTGAGACAGTTCTGGGTTGAATCCCCAGTACTGCAAAAGAAAAAAAAGAAAAAAGAAAAAAGTAAAGAAACCCAAACCAAATGTGTATCAGGCTGTTATCTCTTCCTGGCTCTAGATAAATATAGTCAACTGCCTACTCAACTTCTCAAATTGGATAAGTAATAAGACATCTCCTCAGATAACAGACATATTCCACAAAATTAAAATATCCAAAACAGAGGCTCTTTATATCAACCTCCCAACATGTTCTTCCTGTTTTCTCCATCTCAGCAAATTACACTTCCCTTCAAGCCAGCATCCTTAGCCATCGCTTCTTTCTCTCCTTTCCTACTTACTCCATCTATAATCTCATCAGCATATTCTTTTGACAGTACCTTCCTACATACCATGAGTCTAACGGCTTCTTATTACTTCTTACCATTGCCATTCTTATCCAAACCATCATTTTCTCTAGTCTGAACAACTGAAACTGCCTCTATATTAGTCCTTTCTGCTTTTGCACTCAGCCAGATGAATCATTTTAAAATACAACTTCAAGTTTTTCTTAGCAGTTATATTATCCGGTCTTTGCCTAACTCAGATTTCATCTCTTATTACTACTCTCCCTTCCCAGTTGCCTGCTCTGGTCATAATAACCTTCACATTATTCATCTAACACACACGTGTGATTCTCCCCACTTAGACCTTTTCCATCTGCTTAGTATGGTCTTCCCCTAGGAGAAGAGTTTAAGCCTTTACTTCATGTCTCTCCTCAAATATCACTTCCGCAAAAAGACTTCCTCATTTGTGAACTTC
>PVJO010004165.1:49423-113417 GCA_004026905.1 Hystrix cristata
CATTTCATTTTTATTTAAGTATTAATACTTATAAATATCATTTACTTGAATGTGAATAAGAAAATAGGTAGCATTGGGAGAGAGAGCATGGTTTTCTTTCCTTTGGTAGAAAGGCAATAATTTGGCCACTAAAATGGCTCTAGCATCATAAAATAAGAACTACTAGCCTAAAATGATTCTCCTCAGTCAAGTCAGAAGACAGTATAAAATTACAACATATGTCTCAATACAAAAATTTTAAGGGGCTGGGGATTTAGCTCAGTGGTTAGAGTGGTTGTCTAGCAAGCACAAGGCCCTGAGTTCAATCCCTGGCACAAAAAAAAAAAAAAAATTGTAAGGATTATTTTTTATGGAGTACAATGAAAAATCAAAATAGGACAAAGATAGAAGCTTAACCAAGACATGGACATACAAAGCTAAAAATTATTCATGGGGGGGCAACGTCCTACTAAAAATTGCCATATAAGCCACAAACTTTCCTCACTTTTCTAGTCCCCAACTGGCAGTAACTCCCCAAAAACAGCGAGATACATACACAAAGTTGTACCTTTTCCCCAACTAGCTGGGCGATTCCCCCAGCCTGACTGACCCTCACTCACCTGAATACTGTTTTCTTCCTTTCTTCACAACTTTCCAGGGCGCCTTTCCTTGCTCCAATAAGGAAATCACATCTGGTTTAGATATGAAGCATCCTGCTTAGAGGGAAATAATTCAAAATTTCATTGGTTCATCTTGGTTACATTTGTAATAAACTATAGATTAAAATGATAACTGATAAAACTTTTAGACCAAAGAAGAGAAAGATGTTTTAAAAACATTCAAATTAAGATTACACAATAAATAGAGGTTAAAGTAGGAAAGAAAAGACCTGTTAAAATTTGTACTCATATGAATGTTCTTTCTTCAGAGGAAATAGTCGTTAAGATCACAGACCACGTGGTTCAAATCCTGCTTCTGCCACATCCCAGGTATATAATCCAGGACAAGTTACTTCCATGCTTTGTTTCCCTCATTTATAAAACAGTGATAATAGTAGTGCCTATCTGCTGAGTACACTGGCATGCACCTGTAATCCCAACTACTTGGGAGGCAGAAGGATCTCCAAGTTCAAGGCCACCTTGGTCAACTTAGCAAGACACTGTTTCAAAAATAAAAAAAAAAATTAAAACAAGGCTGGGAATGTAGCCTAGCAGTAGAACACCTCTGTGTTTGATCCCTAGTATCCCCCCAAAAAAGTGCCTATTATGAAGATTGCATTAATGTGTATCTACATTTAACATTTCCTAATAGTAGTATATATATTTCATTAGCTATTAGTTGTTATTTTGCTGAGAGGAAAAGAAGCAGCTTCTCAAAAGATTATTTACTCTTATTTCTTAGGATGTTAATACAATACTAACAGCAAAGTTTGCCAGGTATGGTGGCACACGCCTGTAATCTCAGCACTTGGCGGGGCTAAGCCACGGGGATCGCTGGAAGTTTGAGGCCAGCCTGGACTACATGGCGAGTTTGAGATCAGCCTGAACTACAAATAGTGAGACCCTGTCTCAAAAAAAAAAAAAAAAAGGAAAGTTCTTGCATTTTAAATTTTCAATAATTAGATAAAACTAAATAATATATTTGTTTGTTTAGCAAAGGAATGAGTTATCTTAAATTGTAAATAAATGCTGGAGATCAAACTTACCAGTATATCAAGTACATGTGTTTTGTATTTTTTTTCTTTTGTGATGCTGGGGATTGAATCCAGGGCCTGGTGGATGCTAGGCAAATACTCTACCCACTGAGCCACATCCCCAGCGCACATTATGTTCGTTTGATAGAGAAAAACTGAAGAAGTGTTCAGCTATTTTCTTTACAGGTACATAACAACTAATAAAACCTCCAAAGCAATTCTGAGTTCAAAAACAAAGTAAAATCTGTTTTCTTTGACACAGATAAGGCCATAAATCGCCTAAATTTTAAATCCAGCCCCTTCATCAATAAGTAAGGCCTGAGGCCTACTTAAGAATGTGGAACATACATACACACACACATACACACACACACACACACACACACACACTCTCAATGAAGGTGCTTACTTCCAAAGAAATAAAGTTTAGACTATTCCCTTAAGAACAAGGAGCAGAAACTCAAGAGCTTCTTGAAAAAAGAACTCTTGAACTTTTTAGAGAAGAAACTTGAAGTTACGGAGAATACAGTTTAAATCAAGGCAGATAACCTTACCTAGTGAGACCAAGTTGCTATAGTTCTCCATCATCACATCTCTGTATAAATCCCTCTGTTCCAAGTCTAGGTATTCCCATTCTTCCTGAGAGAAGACTATGGATACATCATTGAACATCACTGATCCCTAAAATGACAAACCATGTATTACCATTGAAATAAAGAAAATTTATTTTAATATGGAAGAGAAAATATGGAGGAGGGCTGGGGATTTAGCTCAGTGGTTAAAGTGCTTGCCTTGCAAGCACAAGACCCCGAGTTTGATCCTCAGCACCAAATAAATAAATAAATAAATAAATAAAATATGGAGGAGATAGTGTAGGAAATGGAATACTACAGCAACCAAACAGGCTTGAGCTAGAAGGCTGTAACATAGCATATGAGAATGCCTGAAAGATCCTCAAGGATTCTGCTGCTATAGACGCTGCCATTTACATATTCTAGCATACCACATTAATCAAACATGCATGGGAAAGAAAAAGTAATAATCATTTTCCCATTAAATGAAATACTGTTAAAGCTTCTGCTTGCTATCTGTCTACCTCATAAATTCGAGAAATGTAAGGTCCACTCCTGTCCCCTTAAAGAACAGATTTTTATTTTATTTTACTTTATTTATTTTGTGATGCTGGGGACTGAACCCAGGGCCTTCATGCTGAGCTATATCCCCAGTCCTCTTATAATTTTTTATTTTTTGAAACAGGGTCTTGTTAAATTGCCCAGTTGCCCAGACTGGGCTTGAACTTGAGATCCTCCCAACTTGGACTCCCAAAATGCTGGGATTACAGTCATGTACCACCACCACCCCCAAAAAGAACAATTTTTTGTTTTCTTTTCTTTTCTTTTTTTTTTTTTTTTAGTGCTGGGGATCGAACTCAGGGCCTTGTGATTGCAAGCTCTTTTTTTGTTTTTTGGGACAGGGTCTCACTATGTAGCTCAGGTTGACCTTGAACTCACTACGTAGCCCAGTCTGGCCTCAAATTTGAAGTGATCCTCCTGCCTCAGCTTCCTGAGTGCTAAGATTACAGGTATATACCAGAACATTTGGCTAAGAGCAGATATTTTTAAAAGGCTTCCTATAAACTATCTTAAAAAAGGATCTGAATACATTTAAAGAATTTCCTCCCAATTTATTGTACAAGCAGATCATATGTATTTTTTCTTTTCATGACAGATTCTTTTTTAAATACTGAAGACTGAACCCAGGGATTGCTCAGCTGCATCCCCAGCAACCCCCCCCCCCAGCCTTTTGAGATAGGGTCCTGCTAAATTATCCAGGCTGGCCTCAAATTTACATTCCTCCTGCCTCAACCTCCCAAAGTAGTTGGGATTATAAGTGTGTTTCACCACATCCAGCATGATAGATTTTCTAATGAATATTTTTTAATTGGCTGCACACCAAGTAGTCCATATACTGGTTATATGAGCCCTAATCATTCTTCCATACTTAGATATTTTGGTTGAACAAAAGCTTAAAGTTCTGCTCAATTCTGAATCTATGTGATTACTGATGTATCTGGATTAATTTCTCAAATTTTACCCAGAAATGGATATGTTCCTTGTTTATAAACTAGAGGATACTAATGTAGCATGATCCAGAATCAGGAAGATGTTGTTCCTGATTCCTGAACCAGCACATCTGGTTCAACTACAAATGGAACCTTGTTACTGGTGTGCAACTCTCAGGGGATCTTTCTGTTTGCAAGACACAGCTGCATCCCCGCTCAGTACTAAGGACCTTAGCATAATAATATTACCAGAAAGAAATAAACAGTAACTTACACAGGCCATGATTTAGAAATCCAAGAACTGGTTAGTTCTCCTTGTGGTTTGTTTGCCAGAAGTAGACTTTACAGAGACCAGAGCTGGGGAAGGAAAACAAGGCTATGAGATGAGATGGACCTCAGAACTCCCCAAATGACTTGAGTTAATAAGACCTTTCTCTCTCTCTCTCTCTCTCTCTCTCTCTCTCTCTCTCTCACACACACACACACACACACACACACACACACGAGGAAGGAAGAGAGAGACATACAGAGAGAGACAATGATAGAGATGGAGAGGTGGTGGTGGCTGGGGAAGTAGCTCAGTATGAAGGCCCTGCGTTCAATCCCCAGAACTGGGAGAGAAAATTAAAACTTGGCAGGACCGGGAGAGAAGGTAATTCTAACATGTAGGTCAGTGATGGCTGAAGTTCTAGCAAACTAGTGCCCAAACTACAACCCAAAACCCACTTATTTATCGCAAAGTGCCAACACTGTGATTAAGCCAGAAAACACTATGCTGGTATGCTGGGACAACTTTGCTCGCGTGCAGGCAGAAAGGGCTCAATGTGCCTGCTGCAGCACACGTGCCCTAGGTTCGCCACTGCTGATCTAGGTCATTCTAGGAGCCTAACCTAGCCTGGTTAAATTAGGGTGCACCGCTAGGACCACACCTGCCCCTACCAACCACCAGCCACCCAAATCTAGAGTAAAGCAAGAGTACTGTTGACCCTTTTCCACTATCAAAGAAAAGCTGGGGTCACATACGCCTGGGGCAGGAATGCGTTTACAAAAGCTTCCTGGAGAGAGCTCTGGTTCTGAAACCTGCGGTTGGAACCCCTTGAGCTGTGACTATGAGCTGTGACTATGTATGGAGGTATCAGCGCGAATGGGGTCGTGGTGTGGAGGGGTCTTCCCACCAGGCAGCCTGAGGGACGCCTCCAGTTCTAACATTCTCTCCCTCCCCCACTCCCATACTGGGGATTGAAACTAGGGTCTACTTACTAAACTACATCTCCAGTCCTTTTTTTTTTTTCCCCCAGACAGGATCTCGCTAAATTACCCAGGCTGGGCTCGAACTTTTGATCCTCCTGCTTCAGCCTTCCAGAGTGCTAGGACTGACAAGAGGAGTATGCACCCCTCCTGGCTCAGTTCTGGCATTCTTATCCTAAGATCGGGCCTGAGCTTCTTTAGCAAGGATTCTTCACTCGGATGATGACTGAGGGCCATGTCTCTGCCCTGGGCCCGTTGTGGCTACACAGCAGAAGACGCTGGGGTCAGAGATGTACACTCCGTGGCCACGGCCACTTGGTTCACACAGGAGGCTTTGTACTCAATTAAGTCACACAAACGCCATCAGGGACCAGTCCCTGCCCCACAGCCGCGCAGTCCGGATGCCACACCCAGGCCCTGTCACGCCCACAGACACACACGGTGACACCACCGCCCTCCTCACACAGCCTGCCCCCGGCGCTGGGCTCCCCACGCCCTGCGCTGCCGCTCCGCCTCCGTCCTTACCCGCGCGCCGCAGCGCCTTTGCTGGGGTGGCTGGGACCAATGCTGGCTACGCCGAAACGTCTCAAGGCAAAGCGCAGCGGCGGGCAGGCCACGATGGCCCCCGACGGTCCACAGCCCGAGGTACCTACCTAACGGCCCGCACCAGGAGGCTGCTGGGAGGGCCGGCCGGACGCACAGATGGCGCAGGCGCGGGAGCCCCGGCGGGGCGAGGCCACCTCCGGCCGCTTACTGTTGAACCTCGGCGCTAGCGAGTCTGGCACTGCAAGGGTGGGCTCTTCGGTTCGTTGTCGGGGTTACGATAGGGGCGGGGACGGAGAGCTGCGCGTCGATTAAAGAGAGATGCTTGGAAAGTGACGCTCCGTGCGGCCAATCGGGGGAGAGGGAGAGGTGGGGCTCCGTATCCAAGGACGGCGCCATGTGTCTGTTTTTAGAATGGTGTTGAAGGTGTTTCTTACCTTGCTACCGGGGCGACCGGAATGAGGTCTGTGAGGAAGATTAATTTTTTTTTCTTTTTTGAGTGAATTATGCGTCCGGTTCTGTAGGACTGAGCGATGTGAGGGCCTGTTAGAAAATAGTATTGACTGTTAGTGCGACTGTGTCTGTAACTTACTTTGAGCATTTGTATGAACCCTGGCTCAAACCGTCACAGGTCGTGATAGGTTTGTTTTGTTTGTCGGGTCTTCCCAGAGACCCCGCTGCTCAGTTTGTGAGAAACGACGCGTCTGATCATGTGTGCAATTTTTTCTTACTACTGGGGAATGAACGTAGGACCTTTGCACTGAGCGACATCCCCAACACCTCCCACCCCTTTTTAAAACGGGGTCTCAAATTGCCCAGGCTGGGCTTGAATTTGCAATTATCCTGCCTGTTTCTGGAATAGCTGGTATTACAGAAGTTCGCCACCACGCCCACCTGCGTGTTTTGGTCTGACCATAATTTTCACTCTCTTCAACTCTGACAAAGAGGAATGTTGCATCTGCCAAAAGAATCAGCATTACTGAGAATTTCATGGGGAAAAAACCCTGATTTAAAAAAATATGTATTTTGCATTTAATCACAGGCTTATAGAAAGAATGAAAATTAGCGTAACTTTTAAAACAAGATTTTACAAGAAATTCGTGTCTTGTAGTATTTTATTTGCTTCTGCCCCAGATTCCCATGAGGGAGTTTTCCCCCTTTCTCAGAGTTAAAAAGATTTTGTTTAGAAGATTGTCTATATTTACAGATAATAAACATGTCTTATGTTTCCAACTAATAAAAGTTACTGAAAATTGAAAGTCAAACGTTGCTGGAACACAGAAGACCAACATAGAAGTCGATATGAGGATACGAGCATTTAATAGAGAACACAGAATTTTAATGAGTAAATTAATAGTTGGCTTTTGCATAATTGGTTTTATTTCTGGATGGAAACAAAGATGACTTCCTTTATCATACCATATACAATACTCAATTCCAGAAGGATTAAAATGTTAATTCTATGTATCTGTATACACACTCACAAAAAACTGCACTGTTTCTTCATTATCTTATGCTCTGAAATTTTCTATAAACAAAAGTCTTCCTAAGAAACAGAAAACAATGGAAATGGCTTGGGAAACTTAATTTGTAGAAATAAAATAGACAAGAGGGGTTGGGAATTTAGCTCAGTGGTAGAGCACTTGCCTAGCAAACACAAGGCTCTGAGTTTGATCCCCAGCACCCGCCCCCCCCCGCCAAAAAAAAAGAAAGAAAATAGATAAGAATGTAAGAATGTTTATGGAAGTTTCCCCCGTCCTAGTGCTAGTGATTGCACCCAGGGCCTCATGCATGGTAGCTAAATGCTCTACCACTGAGCCGCATCACAGCCCTGAAGCATTACTTTTATTTTATTTTATTTTCAGTGCTAGAAATGCAACCCAGGGGAGCTCTACCCCTGAGTTCACCCCTGTAACTCCATCTACTGAGCTATATCCCCAGCCCTTTTTGAGATAGGATTTCACTAAATTGCTCAGGCTGACCTCAAACTTGAGATCTTCCTGCCTCAGCATTTTGATTATAGGTGGGATTATAGGTGGGTGCCCCCACATCCAGTGAATAATTAGTTTTAAATGGAAAAGAGGAGATAATTTGAAATTATTACAATTAGGGAAATGATTAAATAGCTCTTGGCAATACCCATGCTGTGGAACACACTGTAAACATGAACACTGAGTTAAATCTTATCTATAGAACTGAGGGAAATAAAAAATGTGCAGTTGAATGTAAAAAAGCAAATTTCAGTTTGATAAAAATATACTCATGTGCTAAAACTATACTTATTTGTGTGTTAATGTTTGCGCATGAAGATGGAATATGTAAGCTTTGAACATTATTCTGAAGGAAATACATGGAGGGAGAAATTGAGGAATGGAGAGAGGCAAAGATTAATTTTTTTAATTCAAAATTTGTTTCATTGGTTTGTGTACAAATGCACTATCTCAATAAAAGACAAAATAGGCACACAAAATAAATTTTCATTTGGCAGTTTGCTCTGATTTGGAGAGTATTCTTTTGATATTAATACGAAACATTAGAACAGAATTACCTATGTAGTATTCCCATTTGCAGGTATTTTGACCACTCTACTTTTCTCAAATTTATTATAAAATACTTTCCTCTTTATACTTGTAAAAAACTAAGTAATTCAGTGTTCAGAAAAACACTCGTGCTGGGCATGGTGGCTATAATCCCACCTATAATCCCACCACCAGGGAGGGTAAGGCAGGAAGATTATCGAGAGTTTGAGGCCAGTTTGAACTACACAGTGAGTCCTTGTTTCAAACCAAAAAACAAACAAAAAACTCTTTCATAGGCTTTGAGAAAAAAGGGAGCAGTGGTGGGACATGAAGAATGAACCTCTATAACTGGGTATGTGGATTATTCCACAGAATGGTATCTGTGCAATGTAGGAGCTGCTTGCTGAGCATGAAAATTGAGATATAATGAAAGTTCCTCTCAAAACATTAATTTAAACCTCAAAAAGGTAAACCACGGTGTTTTGTGTGTTTTAACTTCAGGATTTCTTAAGAGACCTTTAGTAAGCAGCTACGTTATAATGGCACAATTGAGTAGTTGCTAAAAAAGGGTACAGCTGGCAAAGGTTAAATGGAAGTTTGTTGACCTTTGGTCTGGAACACAATATATAATTCCAGTGACATGTTTGTTTCTACGGCAAAATTGGGATGGTATGGGTTTTTTTTTTTTGATAGGTTAACTCTAAAAAGCCTCATTTTTAGTTATGTATGTATATATAGTCAAGAAAGTGTCCTACTTTTTAAATTGATGTGATGCTTAGAATAAAAAATAACGCATATTGGCCAGGCATGGTGGCATATGCCTGTAATCCCAGCACTCGGGAGGCTGAGGCAGGAATATCAGCATGACTTCAGCCCAGCCTGAACTACATAGTGAGACCCTGTCTCAAAAAAACAAAAAACAAATGAAAAATGTATGTAAGAAAAAAATATTCAAACCAGACCAAGTCCTTTCTTTTAAAATATCCTGCATTTTTGGAGTTTAGCTATTTTACCACTGGAAAAAATTTTCAACTGAAAGTGTTCATGTCCAAAAATTGCAGGGAAATTATTCTTTCCCACATACTCAAATCTCCTTGGGGCCAAGGAATTTGCTCTTAAAAGTTCATCCCAGAACAAAAGAAAAACAATTCTCCCGTGAGACATGGACATGTTCTTTGCTAGTGTCCAGAACAAAAGCGACCCAAGGGTAGCCACTTGCTGCTTGCAAAAATGACATCACTTCTTTCCCCTGTAGTGTTTTTTTTAAACTGAGTAATCAATTAAGCATCAGAAGTTATCAAATACATTAAAAAGTAGAATTCTTTAAAAAAGGGTGGGCATAATGACACATACCTGTAATCCTAGCACTCTGGGAGGATGACGCAGGAGGACTGCAAACTCGAGCCCAGCCTGGGTGGCTTAGTAACTCAGTGAGACCTTGTCTCAAAATAAAAATAAAAAAGGGCTGGGGATGTAGGGCAGAGGACCTGGGTTCATTCTCTAGTACCAGGGGAGAAGAGAGAGATTTCTGGATTCTCAGTCACAACAGTAATTACAACTGGGCCTGTATTTTCTCATACCATCACAGCTGCTGGAATGGGTCCTGGGCATGCTATTTAGGTAGATACTGTCCCAACTAGATACATTTCTGTTACTCTTTTAATAGATACAATTAGCTAATTTCTTTAGAGCATGTGCATTATCTTCATAGCTGACGATGAAAATTCGGGGTTTTGGGTTTTTTTGGTACTCTCCTAATCCATTTCTGGTATCAATTTTATATAACATAAGATCAGTTATGTCATGATTACTATATAACTGCAGTAGTTCCTTGAATACTTGATATAGTTTTTCTTTAAAATTTGGGTTTGTTGCATCATTTAGTAATAGCTAATTGATCTCATGATAATTTTTCTCCTTCCTATATTTACAAGAGTCTTCTAAGAGTTCTAATTCTGAGTCAATACTAGTGATTTATATTTTAAGAATAATTCTGCTTAGGTGTCCAAATGTATCAGAAAGCATCATATTCCGAACCGTTTTAAATCTGTTACAAAGTTTCTCTATAGATATCAATTTTTAAACATAATGTTGTTTACTTTTGCTTCATAAGCATCACCAATGTATTGTCTATATGGTTTTCTTTTTACACAAAGTATAATATGACGTAGCAAAAAAGGAAGTCAACCTGAATAAAGTCCTTCCCATCCAACATTTCCATTATTCACATTACATATTCCGTCAACACCAGGATAATTTCCTGTTTTCAGGAAATGAGTAATGGAAGATTTTCTAAATTCGTTACCCTCAAAGGGTCTTTCTAAATTAAAAATACCCTGCCTGATGCTGAGTTAGTTCTGCAGAAAGTTAAAACCTTCTGACAAATATAATACTGATGGTAACAATAAATACAAAAACAATGACTAACATATAGTGCTATGTCTTTATTATATGGCAGGCACATTCTAAGCACCTTAAACATCTTATTTACTTCTCATACAACATTGAGGTAGGTATTATAATCATCCCCATGTATAATTTCTACTGAGAAATACATCCATAAAAACAAAGGGCTGGGCATATTGTAGCCCAAGTTACCTGGCAGGCCAAAGCAGCAGCAACACTTGAGCCCACAAGTTGATGACTAACGTGGGAAACACAGCAAGACCCTGTCTCTCAAATAGAAAAACCACCACGAAGGGTAATAAACTGACAACGATTATTCTTTGATAAGGAAAACAGGTACAAGATGGAAGACAAACAGTATGTTTCTCATTTGTAAAGTTTAAATTTTTATAGGGAATATTCGTACCTTATTTCTATAATCAAAATAAGGCATAGTAAAAAGATATACCTAGGGACAATGTCCATCAGGGACATGCATTTTGGCATTATCATGGCAAAGTATCTGGAAGAAACTACAATGTCCAGCAATAAGAATTTAATAAAATGATACTAGCTGGATGTGGTGGTGCACACCTACAATCTCAGTACTAGGGAGGCTGAGGCAGGAAGATCATATGTTCGAGGCAAGCCTGGACTACACAGTGAGACCTTATCTCAAAAACAAAACAAACTGATATTATAGTATCACAGTGAAACATCATGAAGATATTAAAGAATCCCTATTTAATGAGTAGAAAGGCATTTATGAATGTTTTAACAAAAGAAAGCCTTAATTTTGTAAAGAGCATAAACAGCCATCTTTGAACATAAAAAAGGTAGCCAGGTGTGTAGCACACACCTGTAACCACAGGACTCAGGAAGCTGAGCTGGGGGGATGACAAATTTGAGCCCAGCCTGGGCTACATACTGAATTTAAGGCCAACCTGGACTACGTAGTGCGACCCTGTCTCAAAGATACACACACACATACACCCACACACACATACACACCCCCAAGCTGGAGATGGTGGTGCATGCCTGTAATCCAAACATTCCAGTAGGCTGAGGCAGGAGGATCCCAAGTTTGAGCCCAACCTGGGCAACTTAGTGATCTAGCAAGACCTTGTCTCAAAATATAAAGGAATGGTGATACAGCTGTGTGCAAAAGCCCTGGGTTTGATACCCAACACTAAAAGAAAAACCAAAAAGGTTGCTTTTCTGTTATTAAAGATAATTGAAAGATATTTTGCAAACCATGAAGTAAAAAGGTAAATTTTACAGTCATACAAATTTAAAATGACTTAAAATGTTAATAATATAATAATTATAGAAAAAATTTGGGAGAAAAGAGAATGAAAATCACAGTATTACATTTCTGCATGGATTCTCTGATATTTAAGATCAGAAGGAGCCAAGTTTGGTGGCACATGCCTATAATCCCAGCCCTCTGGGAGGATGAAACATAACAATGACAAGTTTGAGCTTAGCCTGGACAATTTTAGTGAGTTACTGAGACCCTATCTCAAAATATAAAGAAGGGGCTGGGGATGTTGCTCAATCCAAAGGCCATCGGTTCAATCCCAGTATCACACACACACAGAGGCCAGAAAGGCCAAAAATTGACTTTTTCAATATTTACTATAATGAATAATCTAAGATCAAGAAAAATATACTCTTTCATTTAAAGGCTTCCAAAATATTCAATTCCTAGGGTGTTTCAGCAACACAATTTTTCTTCATCTGAATAAACTGTAGTTGACAAATAAATGTCTCTATAGTCTTGTATCTAGGAGGATTATTAACAAGATAAATTCTGATACTGAATAGTTTGAGCAATAGTTAAAAGCCTTCCCACATATTTTGTATATTCTGGTTTATCACCAGTACAAGTTTTGATGTTGAATAAGTTGTGAGTCATAATTAAAATTCTTTCCACAGTCTCTGTATTCGTAAGATTTCTCACCAGCATGAATTCTATGATGACTGATAAGTTGTGAACTCTGAGAATAAGCTTTCCCACATATCTTACATTCATAGGGTTTTTCACCAGTATGAATTCTCTGATGTCTAGTAAGGTCAGAACCAGAACGAAAAGCCTTTTCACATTCCTTACATTCATATGGTTTCTCACCCGTGTGGATTCTTTGATGTTTAATAAGTTGTGAACTCTGACTAAAGGCATTACCACATTCCTTACATTCATAGGGTTTCTCTCCGGTATGAATTCTTTGATGTTGAGTAAAATTTGAACCACTACTAAAGGCCTTCCCGCATTCTTTACACTCATAAGGTTTCTCACCAGTGTGAATTCTCTGGTGCCGGGTAAAGTTTGAACCACTACTAAAGGCCTTTCCACATTCTTTACATTCATAAGGTTTCTCACCAGTGTGAATTCTCTGATGTCGAGTAAGGTCTGAGCCGCAAATAAATGTTTTTCCACATTCCTTACATTCAAAGGGTTTCTTGCCAGTGTGAATCTTCTGGTGATGAGCAAGCCTTGAGGGATGTCTAAAGGCCTTTCCACATTCTTTACACTCATAAGGTTTCTCAATAGTGTGAATTATTTGATGAGTAGCAAATTGTGAGCCATCTCTAGAGTTTTTTCTATATTCTTTAGTCCCACAGTATTTCTCTTTATTATTAATAATTTGCTGTAACGTCAAGGATTGATGCTGACTGAAAGTAGGTACGTCATCATGTGTGATTATCAGTTCCCTGAGCTGTCTCTCCTGAGAGCCATGCTGTTTCCCAAACTGGCCGTGACATTCCCAATCATCTCTGAAACTAGAGCACTGAAGGCCATGTCTTGTAAGTCTTCCCGTAATCTCCCACTGGGCTGACTCTATTTCATAAATTTCCTTCTTCAGAAATAATTTCTTGGTTTCACATCTTGATTCTAGGACTGAAAGGAAATATGAAAGCAATCACTGATTTTTTTATTATTTAGGAAGAATAAAAGTACAATTAAAATGAGAGACTTAAACCAAATTTTTAAAAAATGGATGCGGAAAACAAAGATAGTAGGGAGATTACAGAGGAAGACTGCTGGCAAGTATGTAACACAATAAATACTAAATATTATTGTGGAATAACATTCTAAATTCAATAAGGAAAATTATTTGAAATCACATGGCAATAACCCACACTGCAACTTATCTGTGAAAGGAATAAGGTATTCAATCTAATTATTATTTGTACAAGTAGAGGACAAAATAAAAACAACTAAGTCCTATTTTCAGCAAGACTAACACAGACGGAGCAGTGATAAAATAAAGCAACTTAGCCAGGAATGATAAGTGTACACCTGTAATCCCAATACTCTGGGAGGCTGAGGCAGGAGGATTCAAAGTTTGAGCCCAGCCTGGGCAACCTAGTGAGACCAGGTCTGAAGACGAAAATTAAAAATGGCTTGGCATGTAGCTCAGTGTGAAGGCCCTTAGTTCAATCCCAATACCGGGGGCGGGGGGGGGGAGAATGACAGATAGTTAGAAGGAAGGGAGGAAGAAAGGAAGTTATCAGAAAAAAGATTATGAGAAATACCTAAAGTGAAAGTCATGACAGGTAAAATAAAATCTCAATGTATGTAAAAAGTACTAGCAAGATGGCAGAATAGGTTTCAGCACTTTTTGTTTTGCACAATTATTGAGTTGAACAAATACTTATGTGTGAAAATATCCTCGCAATGGCTAGGCAGTCCCAGGTGAAAGATTACAGCACTTAGGTAGAACACAGAGAAGACCCTTGGAAGGAAATAAAAGGACAGTTATACTTTACCTGTGTCTAACCTCTGTGGACACCAGGCAGTAAAACAGGAGAGAGTGAACAGGAGGCAAGAGGAGTGAACTGAGTAGCTGACTTTGCTACAGAAACAAGCAACAGGCCTGCCCAGTGAATTCCAGCACCAAGTTGACTTCCACGGTCCTGGGCATTGGGCCCACATCCTTTCTAGGCAGACCCAGTGGCTCTGAGATCTAGGCAGGCCACCTGCTGCCCCAGACTCCAGGCTGGCCTACATAGCACAGACTCCAGACCCATTTTAAATGATAAGGGAGTGTCTGCAGATCTATGGTTCTAAATTCTATGCCAGTTTTGAAGACACACATTCCAAATCAGCTTCCAGGGACCCAGGTACCAGACCAGTCCACATGGACCCAAGCTCCAGGCTCACCCCCATGGTGTCAGTTACCAGGGGACATCAGCACAAGGCTGGCCTCCGTGGTACCAGGATCCAGGCCTACATGTATAGATTCAGGTTCCGAGACCTTCCATGTACCCAAGCTCTAGATCGATCCAGTAGACTCAAAATTCAGAACCCTTTTCCCAGAACCAGGAACCAAGTCAGTTCCTGTGGAGCTAGGCACCAGGCCAGCTCAGAACCTTTGGACCCAAATAAGTACAAAGGGCTTTCTATGCCGGAGCCAGTCAGCAAAGACTAGATGAGGAACCTTCTTCTTAAAATGTGCTTATACCAAGGAATGTCCACAAGAATGATGAATAATCAGGGAAACATGAACTCTAAAGGAATGGAAATTTACAAACTACCTAATTAAGAATTCAAAATACTCATCTTAGAGCTCAGTGAGCTACAAGAGAATACAGACAGACAACTAAATAAAGTGAGGAACAACATTTAGGGAGATCAAAGTTTTCACAACAACAGACAAAATACTAAGCTAGGTGTGGTGGTGCATGCCTGTAATTCTAATACTTGGGAAGCTGAGACAGGAGGATCATGAGTTGAAAGCTGAGGCAGGAGGATCGTGAGTTCAAAGATCATGAGTGGGTTACATAGTGAGTACAAGGCCAAAATTTATCCTTTCCTCTTACCATCGAGCTACTGGCGAATATCATTTTACTCTGTTTCTATGAATTTAGCTTTATTTTGTGAGTACAAGGCCAGGCTAGACAAGACAGTGAGACCCTTTCCCTAAAAATACAAAACCATCAAAAACAAACAACTGTATCACCTGCCAAAGGTATAAGCAAAAATTATTTAAGTAAAATAAAAACAAACCATTACTAAAGTATATAATGCAGTAGATGTTATTAAATATTCAACTATTGTTTTGTTGGGAGGTTGCTGGGGATCGAACTCAGGGCCTTGTGCTTGCTAGGCAAGCACTCTACCACTTGAGCTGAATCCCCAACCCCTCAAATACTGAGAATGAGTTTGTGACAGCTTGGAAACATCTTGCTTCTGGGAATTGATCCTAAGCAAATATAATCTATATGCATAAAGTTGTGTACCAGAATAGTGCTTTTACAAACAAGCATTAGAAAGCATCCTAAACATACAAGTGTAAATATTCAAACTACTAAAAGAATAAAAAAGAATTATGTGAGGAAATGCATGTAGAAACTACTATGTATTGTATCCAATCTTCATGTTCAGATCTTCATAGTAGTTAGGCTCCTATGAGTTCACTTTCCATTCTCCAGTGTGCTCAACCTACAATTCTTTGCCCTAACTTCCTTTCTCATTTTGCGAACCTTTGGGCACTGGTGTGCTTCAGGATGCCATCTTTGCCTTTGTCTATACTCATCCCTTAGGTTATTTCCTCTAGTTGCAAAGATGTGTATCTCTATATTGAAAGCTGTCCAAATTATTCTCTAAATCTGATCTTACATCCGATTTCTGGATGTATATACTGAGTTACCTACATGACATCTATGCTATGTCAAATTAGCATCTCAAACATAACTGCCCTTGATTTTGCAACGCCTACACCTATTCTTTCCCCATCTCAGTAAGCCCATTCTTCCATAAGCTCACCATAAGCTCTCTATAAATTCCTCCGTAAGCCCGTTCTTCCATATAAGCTTCCATAACTTCCTCTTATACCCCAAGATTAAATCCTGCCAACTTCTTTGAAAAAGACCACAAATCCCACCACATCCTTTGGGTGGTACTGGGGATTGAACACAGGGCTTTTACACTGAGCTACATTCTCAGCCCTTTTATAATTTTTTATTTTGAGACAGGGTCTTGCTAAAATTGCCCAGGCTGGGCTCCAACCTGGCAATTCTCCTGCTTCAGGTCTCCCTGAGGGCTGCGATTATAGGTATTTCCCAACAAGCCAGGCTCCACCCCTTGCTTTTAATGCCAGAGGTAATATTTAAGTGATGCCCTCCAAGCCATCACTATATCTCAACCAAACTACTACAAAAACCTGCTAAGTGGTCTGCTTCCAACCCTACCTCCCATAAAGCTGGGAGGGTGATCCTTTCAAAACATAAGGTGGAGCACAGCACTCTTATCCTCATAGCTTTTTAGGATGTAGTGTTTTGTTTTGTTTTCGGTGCTAGGGCTCCAGCTCAGGGCCTTGTGCTTGCTAGGCAAGCACTCTACCCACTGAGCTAAATCTCCAGCCCTCTCATAGCTTTCTAGAGACTTCCTGTCTCAGAGTGGAAAGACTTAAAATGGCCTGGGTGGCAGTAGTATATAAACTGATTTCTCCCTCCTTCTGCCTGTTTGCTCTAATCTCATCCTACCCACATCCAACTGCGCTCTCACTCTGCTCCAGTCACTGGTGTCCCAGGCTGCTCCTCAAATAAAACCAATGCACATTTGCTTTAGGGACTCTAGAAACTTTTTTCCCAGTAGTCATATATAATGACTTACTGTTGGACTTGTTAGGTCTCTGCCCAAATGTTACCAGACCAGAAAAAGTTTCTCTTACTGTTTCACATAAAATAAGACACTCTATCCTTTTGTTTACTTCACTTTTCTTTTTAGCTCTTATTATTACCTGATATATTATATAGTTCTATGTTTTTGTATCTCTCCCTATAGTGGGGGATAAGCTCTCAAAAAAAAGATTTTGTATGTCTTATTACGGTAAACTCAGTGTTGAGGACAGTGCTGGACATACAATAGGTACTCAATAAACTTATATTAAATGGACATGTTGTCCTGTTTTCCTCCTTTGTACCAAATCTCTCTTTGTCGCCTATAACTTCTCCATAGAGACTCAGGTCTTTTACTTCTAACCCTCTATATAAAGACAATGACATGCATGCCAAGTCTCTCCTTCTGTACAGATCAAGTCTTCTACATTAATTCTCACTTTCTGCCAAGCTCCCTATTTTAACTTCTCTTACCATGGTTGTACATGTAGAAGTTATTGGCCGACATATTCAAGCACTGCTAGTAGGCTATAAATTCTAAAATTGCTTATTCTTTTCTTAAGCTCTATAGTACCTAGCTAAGTACCTCAGACATGTTAGAAAATAGTAAATATTGATTACAAGTATGAATGAATCAGTAAGAGTTTGCAATTCCTGAATCAATACAAAACAAAACAAAAACCCAGTTAAAGAAAACAAGTCTCTGACAATGTAGAAAACATATTTCTGGAGACAGTGATGTTTTTATGAGACTAAATACAAATATGGACCCAAAATAGGGACAGAAAGGAATATCACTAGAGAGGGTAGAGTAGAGTACCACCTAGTTAGAATTAGGAGAGAAGTATAAGAGAAGAAAAGCAGGTTAAGTGTGTTAGGTAAGGGGAAAAGTAAGTTTAGGTTGAAAAGGTATTATGTTCGCACAACAAGCCAAAAGCTTTTGAAGGGAGATTTCTAGACAGCGTATGAAGAAAGCAGACTCTCCACTGACCAGCTGGATCATTACCTGCTGTGCCTTACTTACCTGGCCACTGGCCTCCTGCTAGCTCTCTGTCAACCAACCAGGGCTCCTTTCCTTGCTCCAAGTAGGAGATGACATTTGGTTTAGAAATGCAAAGTCCTGCTTACAAAAGAAGCAATGAGAAAAATGTATGATAAGAATGTCTCAGAATTCAAATCCAGTCTCTTCATTGCAAAGAAAGACATAACATTACAGTAATAGTCAAAGAAAGGTACAACAGACTAATGAAACATAATAGAAGATTTGAAATGTGTTCTACAACTCAATGTAGCTTCCTTTTTCTAACTCTATAATGTTCAGAACATTCTTGTGGGAATAGGATGCAGAAATCCAACTGGTATTTGAAAGGTAGGTAAGCATTTCACATAGGAGGAAATAGACCTTCCAAGTACAGAATCTGAATTATTTTGGACAGACGTCCTTACCCATTGAAACCAGGTTGCTGTAATTCTCCAACATCACATCTCTGTATAAATCTCTCTGATCATCAGTCAGGCATTCCCACTCCTCCTGAGAGAAGTCTATGGATAAATCACTGAACATCACTGACTCCTGGAACAACAATCACATATATAACTTGATTAATAAAAAGAAGAATTTTTACGTAGGAAAGAGAAAAGAAAAAAGATTAAGGTACCGAAACTGAAACACAGAGAGCACATGAATGTCTGGGATGTACGAGGAGGACTGTAAAAAACAAGCACCACAAATCGCTACCCTTCCATGTCCTGTTCCCTCCAGACAAAACTGCCTATGTTTAGTGCGACACTTCTATTATCCAAACGAGGCAGAGAAGGGACGAAATCCAGCTAAGAGGAGTTTTTCAATTAAATGAAATAGCTTAAACAATGCTTTGTGTGCTCTCCGACACATACTAAACCATCAAACCCATGTGATCTTTCTCCTCTTCTTTTCCCAAACAGCTAAAATTTCAGAATAAAGGATAAAGACAGAACATTAAAAGCATTCACAGAGGACAGTAGATCATATAAAAAGCATCAAGAATCAGGGGAGCAATGGAATTCTTGAGACCATCTCTAAAAGCAAGAAAGTATAAGAACAATTCTTCAATAGCCTGATGAAAAAAATAAATTCTGACCTAGAATTCTATAACCAAACTATCACTCTGTTCTGTTAAAAAAATGACATTCCTAGTCATACAAAGACTGAAGCACAATTTCCTGAGAAACTACCAGAAAATGTGTTCTACCAAAATGAGGGCTTAAACCAAAGGAAGATGATATAGGCTTCAGGAAACAGGAGAGTAGTGAAAGAAAATCTAGAGAAAACAGCAAAAGGAAAGTCTCAGGAAAGCTATGCAGCAGGCCTAAATAGTAACCAGATCAGACGGCAGGAAGAAAACAAATGATTGGCAAGAGAAGTCTCTATGTTCAAAAGGAACTTATGTGTCTAACCAGATAAAAAAAATCAGTGATTGTCACATGGCAGTGATGCTGGAGTTTTTAGAAATAAATGCACAAACAACTAAGGAAATGGGGGGAAAATGCAATCAACCACAGGAAAATGAAATGCTGTATTAGAATAAAGCCATGAGCCGAGCATGGTGGCTACACCTGTAATCCCAGCAGTTGAGAGGCTTAGGCAGGAAGATCACCAAAACTTTGAGGCCATCCTGGGCTACATAGAGAGTTCAAGGCCAGCCTGCACTATGTAAAGCAAGACTCTGCACCCTGCTCCCCCAAAAAAGAACCCACTTGGGAGAGAATGATATTGCAATCATAATAATGTGTGAGAGGGACTTCTGGGAAGATGCAGAATGGTGACCAGCAGAGAAACAGCCTCTGTGGTATTTGGAATCCAGATGCTGGAGTGGAACTGGTAAAGAGTCAAGACTGGGATGGTTTCACCTCACTTGAAACATGTTTAAATGGCTTTAAAAATATTTTATCATCCAAGCATGGTGGTACATACCTGTATTCCCAGCACTCTGGGAGCTGAGGCAAGAGGATCAGCGCCAAGTGCAGAGTAAGCCTGGGCTACATAATGAGTTCAACACCAGCCTGAACTACATAGTGAGACCTTGTCTCAAAAAACAAAACAAAAATTTTTTAAATGTTTAATAAAAGAAAAAAAAAAGGCTTCATAAGCCAGGAGAATTTGCCATGTACTAAGACTGAAATCAAATAAAACCATCACACATATTCTCCTTTTGGAAAACCCAGGTTTGTAGAGTCAATTTGGGCTTTTCCCTATGAAGTACCCCAATCACTCACGTCTATTCTGCCAAATCACTGTCGAAAAAAATGAAATTCATTAATACAATGTGGGAAACACACTTCTGACTTATCAGGACTTCTGATGGAAGTGTGAGATGCAAAATACACAAGGACTTGGTACATGAACATGTAAATATTGATTAAAAGAAAGGGAATTGCAATGGGCACTGAGCTGTCAGGGAGACAGAGCTCATGTTCCCAAAAGGGGACACTGGTAACCAATGTTTAAAAAGTTCCAAACTGAGGGACTGGGGATTTAGCTCAGTGGTTAGAGTGTCTGCCATGCAAGCACAAGGCCCTGAGTTTGTTCCCCAGCACCAAAAAAAATAAAAAAAAATTCCAAACTGAGTCTAGGTCAGGCCATTTAAAAATTTTTATTTTGAAAAAATAGGATCTCACTTTGTTGCCAAGGCCACCCTCGAACACCTCAGACTCACAGGCTCAAGAGATCCTCCTTGGATGGGGATTTAGCTCAGTGGTTAGAGTGCTTCCCTTGCAAGAACAAGGACCTGAGTTCAATCCCTGACACCAAAAAAAAAAAAGAAATCCTCCTTGACTCAGCCTCGCGAGCTGCTGGGACTACAGGCACATGCCACCACGCCCAGCTTCGGGTGAGACCATTTTTATATTAAGTGATTTGCAGTTTTTAAAAAACATTCTTTAAAACTGATCAGCAATTTTCTGATGAATTTTCAAATTCTGATTAAAATTTTCTTAGAGAAAATTGTACTTGGCCGACGGACAGTGATTATCTAACAACTTCTTTTTTCTATAAGTATTTCCATCAACAGGTTTGAGTTGGCTTATCAGAGATTCTTTCCTTATAGCAGGGGTGAGAGTACTTTTCCATTGCTTTGAACTAAATTCAAATAGGTTTTTCTGTTGGTTTTGGTACTGGGATTGAACACAGGGCCTTTGAACTGAGCTATACCCTCAGGTGCCATGTACCGCCCCCCAACTTTTTTGAGAGTGGGTCTCACCAAGTTAAGTTATCCAGGCCAGACTGAAGCTTGGAATCTTCCTGCCTCAGCCTCTCAGAGTGCTGGGACTACAGGTGTGCACCATCGTGTCCAGCTGAAATTTTCTGTTCTTTGTTTGTCTTACTAAGAAGTCTCATAATTAGGAAAAGCAAGTGTTTATATGTACTAGAGGTAGAAAAGATTCCATTTCAGCAAAAGGGAACAGTGTCTCACCTGAGCCATGGCTTTGATAGTTGTAGAAAAAGACCTCCTCTGGTTTCCCCTTTCAGAAAAGGACAGATCTGAGAGAGGTAAAAGAAGATATGTCAGACCCCTCTTGCCTCACAGCACCCACAATGATCATTTCTCCTGAGTTCAACCCACATAAACACTCAGGAATAGCAGTGAGAAGAATGAGCAAATCTCTCATCATCTTCAATTCTACCGAGTCAGGCTTTGGACTGGGACAGGCTGGATTTGGGTACGATGGACACAGCTTGGGGAATGGATGTTTGAATACAAACAAACATATACACATACAAAGATATAAACATCATATTTTTATCATACATCATAATTATACCATATTATATACACTACCATAGATATCGCTATTTGTATTTAATATATTTTGGAATAAATCTGAACTAGTACATACTGTCATACATAATTATCTTAGTAATTACAATGTTTTCCATGAAATGGATATACCTTAATTTACTGAGCCAATCTATTACCAGTGATCCTTTGAGGTTTTTTCTTTCACTACAACAAAGTATTACAACGAATACCACAGTGCATCATTTTACCTGTAAAGTATATGGATTCCAATTAATCCCTAAAGTATAGCTGCTCAAAGATTGCACAAATTTTAAGTTTGGATTTATCTTGGTCAAACCAATTTTCAGTACGTTTAGGCTGTACAATCTGGTCCGAAGTCCCGACCAAGAAACAATTATCTTGCCTTGTTTGAGAAGATTGGGGGTGTTAATAGGTCTTGGCTTAACCTAATTGAAACCCAGAAAATGAAACAAAATAATATTACTGACCAGAAGTCTAGTATCTTCTACCAGTACCTGTGAAGCTGTTATCAAGCTATTTATTAGCATACAAATAGGAGAAAATTTCAGATCCTTCATAGTTCTTGGCAGAAACTTAGTTTGGAATTGGAATTGAAGGTATAAGTATGACAGACAAATATGTGCAGAAACATTTGTGTATATTTAGCTCTCTCCATTGACCAGAACTAGGGTAGTGGCACCCTAGCAGCAATGAGCACACAAAGTTCCCAGATCTTGGTTTATAAATTCATTTTCCAATAAAAGAAACTGGAGGTCCTTGAAGAAACTGCTGATTCCAAGGCTGGAGGAGGTTAAATACAAGGATGAGCTTGTGGTGCCAGAAATTAAGTACCTCATGGTGCCAGAAATTAAGAAAATACTAAATAACAACGACAACAAAAGGCATAGTGAAAGGCCACAGGATCTAACTTAACAGACAAATCTGGGCAACAAAATGAATAATGATAATAATGGATTAAAATTCATGTAATAAAATAAATATCCGTAAGTCTATAAATGGTAAATGTACATATGGGGAAGAAGAGACAGCTCAAGGTTCCTTATAGTAGAATTTCAATTAATAAATTGTAGAATGAGAGAGAAATCCTCATCAATGAAACATTATAATATTGTTACAGATAACATTTATAAACTGATGTTAAAATTAATGGGCTAAATTATGATGAGAAACAGGATTTTTGTATTGCCTCAGTCTCCTCAGAAGACAGCAAGTAAAAAGGGAAAAACAGTAATTTCTTATAGGAGAAATCTGGCAAAACTTTACCAACTGATAAAAGTTAATATCACCAATAATAAAATACAATGATACCATATCTCTGATATAACACATTAAGAAGAGTATGCCATTTCTGGGATCTTCTTGCCAAAAATGCATAGCCTAAATTTAACCACAAGGAAACATGAGACAAGCCCAGATTGAAAGTCATTCTACAAAATAACTCATCAATATTATTCAGAAGTATCAAGGTGATGAAAGACCAAGACGACTAAAGAACTCTCAGAGGGGTTGGGACCTAGCAAGGCCCTGAGTTCAATCCCCAGTACTTGCCCCAGCAGAAAGAACTATCTCAGATGAGGGAAGACTAATGAGATGAGACAAATAAACTAATATGGGACTATGGATTGGATCCAGGCACAGAAAAGTACAATTAGCAAAATCTGAATAAGGTCTATAAATTAGTTAAATTTTTATCAGTGTAAAGTTTCTGCTTTTCACAATTGTTCCGGGGCACCTCAACAATGGGGAATTCTGTATACTATGTTCACAATATGAAAATAAAAATTTTAAAACTGAAAAAGAAATTAAAAAGAGAAAATAAGCAAAAATACCTGAATGGACACTTCAAAAAACAGAATATCCAAATGGTCAATAAACTATGAAAAGGTGCGGAATAACATTACACATCAAGAAATGCAAATTAAAACTACGAAATTGGGGATTCAGCTCAGTGGTTAGAGTGCTTGCCTAGCAAGCTCAAGGCCCTGAGTTTGATCCCCAGCACCAAAAAAAAAAAAAAAAAAAAAAATCAGCTAAAACTATGAAATTCCACTGTATAACCAACAAAATAGTTAAAAGATTATGTATGAAATAATGGAGCGAATTTGGAGCGACTGGAACTTTCACACATTGCTGGTTGGAGTGTATAATGGAACAACATGAGAAATGGGTATCTATTAAATGTGCATCTACCTTAAAATCTAGTAATTCTATTTACCCTAGAGAAAAGCTTTCATATATTTACCAAAAATACGTTAGGATATTCATGGTGGCAACATAACTGGCAATAGTCTCAAATTAGAAACTATGCAAATATTCACCAACAGTGTAATCGACTAATTAATATATTGTAATATATCCCCAAATATAATGAGAACTAATTACAATTACCCTGAACAGCATGGATGAATTTCATGAAAATTATGTGGAACAAAAAGAGCCAAGCATAAAAGAGTACACGTTATATAATTCCATATACAGGTATACATGAAGTTCAAAAATGGATAAAACTAATAAGAATTCTGGATAGTAACTGTGGAAAAGACGACTGACGGGGGCATAAGGGAACCATCTGAGATCCTGGCAATGTCCTCTAAGAGACTGTTACGAACTTGTATACTTAAACTTGTGCATTATACTATACTTCTTGTATATCCTACAGTCTTAAAAATGTTTTGATAGCGATATACAGCAACAAGATTTTCAAACATTGCTATGCAAGTGTAAATTCGTTCATCCACTTTGGTTTATATTTTGCACTATTTAGTAAAATGGAAAGTATCATATAATCCGATAATTCCATTGGTAAATAAACTCAAGCATGTGTACCTTATGTAAAAGAAAGTTCGAGGCAGTATTGTTTATAAAATTAAAAAGCTATAAATAATTCAATTTCCATCATTACTAGAGGGGATGAATAAGTTCGGTATACTCAAAATGCAGAATACAATATAGCAAAGAATTGAAATGACCCGTTCTTATATCTAACATAAATGAATCTCATAAACATAATTGTACATAAAGACATAATAAAAGGCAAGGGACACCAAGACAGCTCTCCCATGAAGTTCTAGAAAGGAGAAAAACTAGAATACAGTATAGTGATTAAAGAGGTATACGTACATGATAAAACTTCACACACACCTACACTGGGGGCATTCAGCTACAGGAAACCTACACCTAAACCAACAGGGCCGCACACCTAGGGCCTCAAAAGGTCACCTAAAATTTAACAATGGGACACTCGCAGTCATAAAGGCATTGTCACAGGTACCGCACACCTGCACCTGGTCAAGGTCACGATCACACACAAACCACGTACTCAGCCTGATACACCATAAATATTAAGTATTACCACTTGTACTCTTGCACATGGTCACAACGTCACACAATCAGACACCACTACGGGACAAACTACATAGTAACACACAGCCACAAACTCCCTACATGTGCACACAATGCCCCACGTGGTCGTAACCTCTCTCACTCCTTCCCCCCCACGGTATCTGCACCGGTATTAGCATTAGAAACAAATACCAATCACAAAAACAGCCTGTTACAACCACAGGATCATTCATCACAAACAACCACACAGCCTCAGCTCAGGTATTACAATCTCGACTCCTTCTTTGCACAAAGCCAAGGCTCCTGCTCCACCGCCCCCCCCCTCAGGTTCCTCACCTCCGGCCTTCCAAGGTTCTCTAAAGCCGCACACCCCGATACAACACTGGGGTAGTTGCCGGTGCGACCCTAAGGGTCCCCCCAGCGCGTGACTCTAATGCTGAATTCCCGCGAGAGGCCGAGGAGTCTTCTGGGAAACGTAGTCAGAGAAGTACTAGGTAGTGAAGAAGGTGGCTCCAGACCGAAGGGATTCTTATTAACGATTAATTGCGGCTGGGTGGACATGATTTCACTCCCGCACTGAAACACTCCCTGAAGGTTTCACAGAGCCCTACCTCAGTTTCCAGTTGTGGTTGCCAGAGACCATATCGCCGCATTGCAGACCGTTTACTTTCTGGAGCCTCTCTGCTATCCGTAGGAGCTCCTCTGGAAGAGGAAGGCAATTTGCATAGGAAGGTAAACTGACCGCTGATCCTTCTGGGAAATGTAGTTCGGAGTGGGGACAGTGGTTAACAGCCTTCTTCATTCCTCTCAGAGATAAGCTTTTGCTGAACCATAACCTGGAGATTTTTGGGAGCGCTAGTGGGCCCAGGAAATGTGGAGGCACAGATCTCCTGGGACGCCGTTTCGGCATTTGTTTGGGGGTGAGTTTGGCTTAGTGTTCTTCAGTATAGTTCTCTTGTAGGAACTGAGGTTGTGAGACCCAAAGCTGGTCAGGGAGGCTGAAGAAGTGGGCAGAAGGAAACTGCAAAGTGATTGGAGAGGCTGAAAGGGAGGAATCGTTAAATGTTCGACGGATTCAGGGAGGCAAAAAGACAAGAGTTTACGAAATTGTGAAAAGGACACGTGGTATTCTGAGATACTGCCTTCTGTGTCAACAGTGGGTGCCGAAAAGAGTAAAGCAGGTTTTGCAGGAGGCAAGGAGAATATAGGGGTGTGGCTTAAGTATTAGTGGTGCCCTAAGTATTGAGAGAAACTGCATTCACGATTTTGTGTGTGTGTGCACTTGGTGCTTTCCAGCAAGGCGTGATGGTGTAAGCCTGTAATCCTAGCAAGTCTGGAAGTCTGAGGCGAGAGGATCACAAGTTTGAGTCCAACCAGTCAACTCAGAGAGATCCTATCTCAAGATAAAAAAATATAAAAGAGAGCTGGGAGCAGAGCATGATGGCAAACGCCTGTAATCCCAGCATTTGGGAGGCTGAGGCAGGAGTATTACCACATGTTCAAGGCCAGCCTGGGCTACATACCAAAAGTCTGTATCAAAAAAAAAAGTACAGTTGTATATGGGTATATCTGACTGGAATTGTATATGGAGGAGTCATCGCTGATCTCCACTTGCAAAACAATAATAAGGACGGGTCTTTTTGGAGCATGAATTTTTGTCTTAAAAAGTTGAAGAGCCAAAGGTCACACAACTGAGTTTATAATAATTTACTGTTGTTACTTGTGATGTTGAGGATTGAACGTAGGGACTTAAAATGATTTAAAACTTGACTTACCTAAAACCAGAAACATCTGTTATGGATGGGAAAATAAAATCAGTGTTGTTTTCTTTAAAAATAAAGTTGATTCAAAGGAACATTACCATCAAGGGTTACTTCGTCTTGATTAGAGCACGGTCCCAGTAGACATAGCCATTCAGTCTTCTGGGTTCTGTTTATTTTTGTTTTTGGCAGTAGGGGAGATAGAGTCTAGGGACATTCTACCACCCAGCTACATACCCTAGCCCTAACCCTAACCCAACTCAATTTTAAGATTCTAATCTTCTGGTCACTAACATTATCAGCAAAAACAGCAGTGAATTTTTTATATGTAATTTTTAAAATTAGGATTCTATCATTGACCATCTTTGCTTAGCACTAGCTTAAGCCTTTGTACTGAGCTATATCCCCAACCCTTGTATTTTGCACTTTTTTTGAGGCAGAGTCTGTACAACCTACTGTCAGCTACTAAATTCCACTTCCATGGTTTCAACTAACATTACTGACTCATGACCAACAGAATGTTTCCACTCTAGGCATATTTTGTGTGTGCACACGTGTATGTGTGTGCACACATGTATGTGTATGTGTGTGTTAAAATATATATAACAAAATTTAACTATCATAACCACTTTGAAATATACAATTCAGTAGTGTTAAAGATATTCACATTGTTTTGTGTAACCAATCTCTATGTAGGGGCAGGGAGAATGTTAGGCAGGGCTAGAACAGGGGGGCCCCCCCGGAGAAGAGAGGTAGGGCACTTTGTTAAGAGCAAAAACAGGTTACAGCAGCTCCAATGATTAACGCTGCCTGTGAGGATGGCAGTCTACGGCCACTTGTGGTTTACGCTCCCAGCGAGAATGACAGCCTGTGGTCACATTTCCTCTCTACACTATACCTTTCAAGACTACTTTTACAGAAGATAAAAAAAGAAAGCTTGACCCCCCAGACCGTAGTGGAAAGTCCCCCGAGACCTTAACACCCTCAGCTGAGAAAGTCAGGGTGGGCCCCTAGTCAAGACCTATAAAAGCTGTGTAATGGGCCTGTGCCCACTGGTGGCTCAGTGTCAGGCGCCCCTGCTCCTCTCACTGAGAGAGAGCAGCTTTGTACTTGCTTTTGCTTTATTAAAAGTTACTTTTACTTTGGCACTTTGATCTCAATCTGACTCTTCTTCAACCTTCTGCATTGGGAGTGGGAGTCAAGCCTGGGTTAGGCAACACTGCAGTACCCAGCGTGCCCACCAAGGGTGGGGGGAATCCCCTCCCCAAGACCCCAGGGGGTCATGTCACCTAGAACATTTTCATCTTGTAAAATTAGACTGTATACCCATAAATGACTGCCTGTGTCCCTTTCTCCTATGCCCCTGGTAACCACCATTCTTTGTCTTTCAATGAATTTGAGTACTGTGGATATCTTACAGAAGTGCGATTATATGGTATTTGTGTTTTTGTGATTGCCTTAATCTGTTTAGCATATGTCAAGGTACACATATTGTAGATTATGTTAGAATTTCTTTCCTTTTTAAACAACAAATTGTATGTATATACCAAATATTATTTATCCATGTGTCCAGTAGACCTTTGGGTTGACTTCCCTCTTGGCTATCATGAAAAATACTGCTATAAACATGGATGTATACATTCTCTTTGTAATATTGCTGGCAATTCTGGCTATATACTAGAAGAGGTATTGCTAGGTCATATGGTAATTCAGTGTTTCAATTTTTTGAGGAACCATCTTGCTGTTTTCCACAGCAGATGCGCTATTTATTCTTTTTTTTTTTTTTTTTTTTTGTGGTGCCAGGGATCGAACTCAGGGCCTTGTGCTTGCAAGGCAAGCACTCTAATCACGGAGCTAAATCCCCAGCCCCACGCTATTTATTCTTAAAATACACCGGATTCCAATTTCTGTACATCCTCACCAACACTTGTTCTTTTCTTTTTTGTAGTACTGGGAATGAACCTGAGGACTCTCCACTGAGATAAATCTCCAGCCCTTTGTGTTCTGTTGTTTTTCTTTTCTTTTCTTTTCTTTTTTTTGGGACAGGGTCTCGCTAAGTCACTAAATTGCCCAAAGTGGGATTAAACTTTAGATCCTCCTGCCTCAGCCTACCAGAGTCCTGGGATTACAAGCATGCACCACTATGTCCGGGTTATTTTCTATTCTTTACCTAACAAGCATTCTAATGTCTGTGAGGTAGTTTCTCATTTTGGTTTTGATTTGTATTTCCTTAATGACTGGTGGTACAGAGCATATTTTTGGTCAGCTTATATATCTTTGGAGAAATTTATATTTTAATCGTTTGCAGATTTTAATTGGGTTTTTGTTCAGCTGTAGGAATCTTTCTATAGTCTAGTTATTAAATCCTTATCAGATATATGATTTGCAAATATTTTCCTCCAATGGGTAGCTTTCTCACTCTATTGATAGTGTCCTTTGATGTACAAAGATTTTTGATATTGATGAAGTCCATTTTTTCTAATTTTTCTTCAGAACAGCTTATTTCTGGCTCACTATTCTATTTCATTGATCTGTATGTCTGTCTTTATGCCAGTACCACATGGTTTTGATTACCATATCTATGTAGCAACCTTTGAGATCTGCAAGTTTAAGCCCTCCAATTTTGTCCTTTATTATTTTTATTTTTTCTTGTTCCTTTTCTTTTGTTGTAGTACTGGGAATGAACCCAGATCCTTCACTTGATCCTACATTCCCCAGACTTTTTTTTATTTTTTTTATTTTGAGACAGTCCAGCTAAATCACTGAGTTGCCTGGGCTGGGCTCCAGCTTGGAGTCTTCTATCTCAGCCTCCCAGCGTGCTGGGATTATAGGTGTGTACTACCACACCTGGCTGTTCTGTTCTTTTTCTTACTTTGACTATTTAGGGTCCCATAAGATTACCTATGAATTTTAGCATTTTTTTTCTATTTTGTCAAAAAAAATGCCATTGGAATTTTGATAGGGATTGCACTAAATGAATCTATAGGTCCGTTTAGATACTAATGATATCTTAACAATCCATCACAACAGGATATCTTTCCATTTATTAACATTTTTAATTTCTTTCAGCAGTGTTTTGTAGATTTCAGTGTATGTACAAATCTTCTATTTCTTGGTTGTTTATTCCTAAGTATTTCTTCTTTTGATGCTATTGTAAATGGGTTTATTTTCTTAAATCCTTTTTCACATTTTTCACGGTTAATGTATGGGAATGTATCAGTCTGTTTTATAAGCTATAACAGAATACCCCAGACTGGCTAATTTCATACAAGTTTATTTGGCATATGCTGCAGCGGTTAAGAAGTCCAAGATTGAGGAACCATATCTAGTAAGTGCCTTCTTGCTTCTTCATAAATTGGTGAAAGTGTCATATGGTAAAAGAGTGAGAGAAAGCAAGATATGGCATCCGACTCTTACAATCAACATTAATACATTCAATAGGGCAGAGCCATCATGACCTAATCACTTCTCAAAGGGCCCACCCTTTAACACTCTTGCATTAGGGGTTAAATTTAAACACATAATTTTAGGGGGATATATTAAAAAAACAGCAAAGCGCAGTTGATTTTGGCATGTTGTCCTTGTATCCTACAAGTCTGAGAATTCATTTATTAGCTCTACCATTTTTTAGTGGAATTTTTGGGTTTCTACATGTCTGCAAACAGAGATAATTTTACCCCTTTCATTCCAACTTGGATTAGGTCTATCTTAAACTTTTGATCAAGATATCCAGCTGTCTAATAGACATCTCTACTTAGATATTACACAGGAATATTCCACTATAGATATTGCAGTAGATAGCCACTTTGAATATTTCAAATGTCATACTTTACCATCCTCTTCCAAAAGTCTTCTATCTACTGCCCCTCCTATATGATCTGTCTCAGTCATTCACAAAACTATCCAATGAGAATCTAAGTCTCCATTACACCTAGTACAAATTGGTGGCCAAGGTCATAATAAATTATAAATGTGTAGGAACTCATAATAAGTTATTCAGTGAGGGTTTGCTTCCTCTGAAATGTTTTCCAAGGAGATTCTCTTAGCCTATCTTATGTTATGAGAGTTGATGGGAAATCTTCATATAGCCAGATAATGTTTCCAATTTTCTTTTTGGCTCAGTTTTCTTCCATTAAATTCTACAGAACTATTCATTCTACTAACTGTATTCAAGGTGCTGACTTTCCACTTTGTTTACACTTTAGTCTCATGTTAATTTTTCTTTGCACTAATATCCTCAGTCTCAATATCCTCTTCATATGTATGTTCTGTCCTTCACAGATTTTCCAGTGTTTCAAAAGGTATTTGTTTGATACCTAGGTTTTTTTCTCCCTCTCATTTTCTCATTTTTTCCAGTGGTATATACCCTAGAATTCTATTTTCTATGCTCAGTCATAATTCCCATTGCCTTCTTAACCTTTTAATACTGTATTTCAACACTTTTTTCACCTCCATCCCGACTCTGATTAGGCGTTTTATTAAAATTGTTACCATGGAAGTTGGTATTATGTTTCTGCTACCTCTCCTTACTTTATTTCATACCTACTCCCCCCATAATATTACTATTTTATAAATAACATATATGTTAGGGGCTGGGGATTTAGCTCAGTGGTTAGAGTGCTTGCCTTGCAAGCACAAGGCCCTGAGTTTGATCCCCAGCACCAAAAAAAAAAAAAAAAAGTATGTTAGGTAAAGTAATAAAAAGAAAAAAAGGAAGGGAAAGAAAATGAAGAGAACAAGAGGGGAGAGTGGATAAGAAGGGAGGGAAGAGGGGATGGAGTGCAAACAAGTATTTATAAATAGCCTTGTCCTTTTTTTCCCCACATATTGTACATACTGTTTATTACCCTGCTTTTTTTCCGCCTATCATATTTTAGGGAGCATTCCATAGCAATACTGTATATATTAATGTGCTGTTTTTGCTTTCTAACAAAAATTCAGTATCCCATCATCTGGAAATATCAATTTATATAACCTATTAGTGGACATTAGATTATTTCCAAGCTTATGTTAAAATGAACATTTTTGTAATGAATATCCTTATTGTGTTGAAGATGCCAGAAAGCACCCTCAGGTTTGACAATTTACTCAAAGGACTCAGAAGACCCAAAAAGCTGTTATTGTTATGACATAGAACAGCAAAAAGCACAGATTACAATCAGCAAAAAGCAAGCACAGAACAGAGTCCAAGAGAGAAGACGTGTAAGCTTCCAGGTGTCTTCTCCCAGTGGAGTCAAATAGGCAGTACCTAAATCCCCACAGTTACTGCCAACCAGGAAAGCTCTCTGGAGCCTTGTGGTCTAGCATTTTTACTGGGGATGGATGTTAGGGGAAAGAGTACGCTAGGAAGAAGGAACATGTGGTTATTGGCATGTGAAAAGATGTTCAACATTGTGAAACATTAGGAAAACACAAATCCAAAGCATAATGAAGGCTGGGGATTTAGTGCAGTGGTTAGAATGCTTGCCAAGCAAGTGCAAGGCCTTGAGTTTGATCCCCGGCACCAAAAAAAAGAAAAAACAAAACAAAAATAATGAAATTCTACTTTATACCTAGTAGAATGCCTATCATAAAAAAATTGAAAACAACTTTTGGTGAAGATGTGGAGAAATTGGAACCTTGTGTATTGCTGGTGTTGCAGTTATAGAACAATTTGGAGGTTTGGCAAAATGTTACATAGAATTACTAAATGATCCACTAGTTCCTTTTTTGGGTATATATATATATATATATATATATATATATATATATATATAAAATAATTCAGAGCAGGAACTCATACTTTCATAGGACCATTATTCACAACTGCATGAAGACAGAAGCAACCCAAATATCCATCAAGAGATAAGTAGATAAACACATTGTGATATATACACACTTACCACATGGCTCTTGCCACTTTCTGAAGCAGCTCTCAAAGTCCTCTTTTGTGAGTGTTTTTGTTTTTGTTGTTGTAGCTGCCTTGCTGTTCTGAACTGAGTCAAAATGTTTACCTTTTATGGTCATTTGAAGAGCCAGATGTTGACGTTGCCAGATCTGGTGAATGAAGTGGATAGAGACATGCTATAATGTTTCTATAAGTCTGCCTTTCACACAATGAAAGCAGTTCTAAGAGGGAAGTTTACAGCTGTGAATGCCCACATCACAAAACAGAGCAAGTTCAAATAAATAACCTAATGGTACACCTAAAGGTCCTAGAAAAACAAGAAAAATCCAAACCCAAAGTTAGTGCAAGGATTGAATTTTTTTATGTCAAGGATGGAAATTACAAAGATTAGTACAGAAATCAATGAAATTGAGAAAAAAGTACAAAGAATCAAGGAGTCCAGAGTTGATTCTTAGAAAGAATAAACAAAATAGACAAACCCTTAGGCAGTCTAAACAAAAAAGTGAGAAAAGACCCAAATCAATGCAATTAGAAATGAAAAAGGTCAGACCACAACAATGCCAAAACAAAAAATATTATTAAGAACTATTTTGCAAACCTGTATGCCAATAAATTGGAGATATAGAAGAAATGGATAGATTCCTAGATACATAATGAATTACCAAAACTGAACCAAGAAGATTTTGAAAAACACTGAATAATCCAGTAACAGACAATGAAATTGAAGCAATAATTTAAAAATGACCAACTAAGAAAATCATTGGTTTGGATGGATTCACTGCTGAACTCTACAAAAATGAAGATCTAACACCAAAGCTCCTCAGGTTCTTAAATGAAATTGGAAGGAGTACTCCCAGCGTCATTCCTGGAAACTAGCATTACCATGATTCCAAAACCAAACAAGGATCCAACCCAACAAAAGAACAATAGAGCAGTCTCTTCGTTGAATGTAGATGCAGAAATCCTCAGCAAGAGTCTGGCAAGTGGAATGCAACAAATCACAAAAAGATCATACATTATGACCAAGAAGGCTTCATACCAGGGATGCAAAGGATGGTTCAACATACACAAATCAATAAATGTAACATATCACGTAAACAGAAGCAAGGACAAAATTCACATGATCATCTCAGTAGATGTGGAAAAAGCCTCTGACAAAATCCAACATCCTTTCATGATAAAAACAGTCAATAGGTATAGAAGGACCTTATCTCAATCTGATAAAAGATATTCATGACAAAACTAGTGGCAAAATCATATTAAATTGGGGGAAATTGAAAACTTTTTTCTCTAAAATCAGGATCAAGATAAGGATGTCCAATATCAACACTCCTGTTCAAAATAGTCCTGGAAATATTAGCAAGAGCAATTAGGCAAGAAAAAGAAATAAAAGGGATATGTACAGGAAAAGAAGACGTCAAATGATCATTATTGCAGATGACATGATGTGCTACATAGAAGACCCCCAAAAAAACCACTGAAAGACTCTTACAATTAATCACCAAACTCAGTAATGTAGCAGGATACAAAATCAACACAAAAAACAGTAGAGTTCCTGTACACCAATAAAGAACCCATTGAGAAAGGAATTAGGGGAAAAAATACCATTCATATTAGTACCAAGAAAAATTACTTAGGAATTTACCTAAGGAAGTGAAAGACCTCTACAACAAAAACTACAGTGTGCTGAAAAAGGAAATTGAACAGGACATCAGAAAATGGAAAGATAACCCCTGTTCCTGGATAGGCAGAACAAATATAGTCAAAACAGCCATGCTTCCAAAATTGATATATAGATTTAATGCACTCACAATCAAAGTACCAACAGCATTCTTCGCAGAACTGGAGAAAAGAATCTTAAAATTCATATGGAACCAGAAGAGACCCAGACTAGCCAAAGCAGTTCTGAGTAACAAAAGCAAAGTGGGAGGCATCACAGTCCTGGACTTGAAGTTATATTACAAAGCTACAGTGATTAAAAACGGCATGGTGCTGGCACAAAAAGAGACATGAAGATCAGTGGAACAGAAGAGAGGATGCAGAAACAACCCTAAACACATTCACTGTTTGATCTTTGACAAAAGGGCCAAAACTATACACTAGAGGAAAGATAACCTCTTTAATAAATGGTTAGGAAAACTGGCTATCCACATGCAGAGATTGACTCTAAACCTGTATTTCTCACCATATACTAAACTAAAATCAAAATAGGTTAAAGAACTAACTCTTAAAATACAAAAACGGCTGCTGGAAGACAAAATAGGTAAAACTCTTGAAGTCATAGGTGTAGGCAGGGACTTTGTGAATAGAACCTCAGTTACACAGGAAGTAGTATAAAGAATCAACAAATGGGACATATCAAATTAAAAAGCTTCTGCACAGCAAAATGAACACCCAACAGAGTGAAAAGACAACCTACAGAATGGGAAAAAATTTCAGACAGACAGACAACTAATATATAGAGTATATAAAGAACTAAAAAAAAATTACACCCCAACATAAGACTCAATCAAAACATGGGCAAGTGAAATGGATAGACACTTCACAGAAAAAGTACAAATGGCCAATAAATACATGAAGAAATGCCCAACATTGCTGGCCATTAGAGAATTCCAAATTAGAACAATACTGAAATTCCATCTAACCCTAGAAAGGCCAGCCATCATCAAGAAATCAAATAATAACAAATGCTAGTAAGGGTATGGGGAAAGAGGAACCCTTCTACATGGTTGGGGGGAATGTAAACTTGTACTAGTACTATTGAAATCAATATGGAGATTCCTCAAAAAACTAAAAATAGAAATTTCATTTGACCAGATATTCCCCTTCTAGGTACATCTCCCCAAATTTAAAGACATTGTATTATATCATATTACAGTGATACATGCATACCCTGTTTACAGCGGCAAAATTCATGATCGCTAAATCTTAGAAGCAGCCTATATGTCCATCAACACATGAATTGATAAAGAAAATGTGGTACTTACACACAATGAAGTACTACTCTGCCATAAAGATAAACCTGAGTCATCTGTAGTAAGATGGATACACCTTGAGATCATTAATGTTAAGTGAAATAATTCAGACACATGAGCTTAAATAGCACACGGTTTCTCTTATACAAGAAACCCAAATTATAAATAAAAAGCAAAATAAAAGATAGATAATAGGAAGTAGGGACATAGATATTTCTTAAATGGAAAGGGGATCAAAAAATGGAGGGAGGGAGGGAGGAGGGAAGGGAAAGGGAAGAAAAAAGGAATTAAGATGTCTTATGTACATGTACTAATGCCACACAAAGAATGTAAACATGTACTGCAGACATGTACTAAAAATGAATAAAATACTACTAAAAAGTGTGTGTGTGTGTGTGTGTGTGTGTGTGTGTGTGTATTTGCCTTTCTATTGGATACACTGAGAAGCTGCATTCACTGTATTTTTTATTTCACCTCATAAAGACATTAATAAAAGTGGACCTCCAGAACTGCTTCAGAAAGTGGCAATGATGGAATAATTGTTTTCAAAGTGAGGGGGAGTACTTTGAAGGCAATTAATGGCACTTTGTCTTTTACTTTAATAATTTTTTAAAAATTTAAACATTCACTGTATATTCTAGTGACCTCATGTACAATAGAATATTATTCTACCTTTAAAAGGAGTAAAATTTTAATACATGCTACAAATGGATGAACCTTGGAAATATTAAGTGAATATTTAAGTTAAACCACACAGACAAGGGCACATATTGTATGATTTCACTAACATGAATTACCTAGAACTAGCAAATTCTGAGACAGAAAATAGAGTATACCAGGGGCTAGAAGCCCAAGTGGAATTATTTAATGGGTATAGAATTTCTGTTTGGGATGATGAAAATGACACTGCTACCTACCTAGCATCATAATCGTTGAAAACAGTCCTGTAGGATAAGGCATAATAGAAAATCATAGCTGGGCATGGTGGTAAGGGCCTGTAATCCCAGCACTCTGGGAGGCTGAGTCAGGAGGATCATAAATTCAAGCCTACTCTGGGCAAAAGGATCATAAGTTCAAGCCTAGCCTGGGCAAAAGGATCATAAGTTCAAGCCTAGCCTGGGCAACCTAACAACTCAGTAAGACTTGGTCTTAAAAAAAAAAAAAATCTGTGGAAATGAATAATGCTGATGATTCGTAATATTGCAAATTTACCTACTACTACTGAATTGTACTTTTAAAAATGGTCAAAATAGGTTTTATGTATATGTTGTTGCAAAAACAAAGGAAAGCTCTTTCCCTGCCGCCGCCGAGTCGGTTCAAGATTCGGCTTCACCCGTAACCCGCCGCCATGGCCGAGGAAGGCATTGCTGCTGGAGGTGTAATGGACGTCAATACTGCTTTACAAGAGGTGCTGAAGACCGCCCTCATCCACGATGGCCTAGCACGTGGAATTCGCGAAGCTGCCAAAGCCTTAGACAAGCGCCAAGCCCATCTTTGTGTCCTTGCATCCAACTGTGATGAGCCTATGTACATGAAGTTAGTGGAGGCCCTTTGTGCTGAGCACCAAATCAACCTAATTAAGGTTGATGACAATAAGAAACTGGGGGAATGGGTAGGCCTCTGTAAAATTGACAGAGAGGGAAAACCCCGAAAAGTGGTTGGTTGCAGTTGTGTGGTTGTTAAGGACTATGGCAAAGAATCTCAGGCCAAGGATGTCATTGAAGAATACTTCAAATGCAAAAAATGAATGAATAAAAATTTTGGCTCACTTAAAAAAAAAAAAAAAGGAAAAACTGAATTACCTCTTTTCAATATTGAGGCCTGCGGTTTTTATAGTTTCACAGTTTCTCTTTCTGCCCCCACCCCCACCCAGGGGAACTGGAATTTACATGCACAAGCCTTCTGCTCCATTGCCCTCCTTTTCCAGATTGTCATCATTGCCCTAACTCTTAACTCTACTGAGTCGTGTTTTCAGCTCTCAAGACAGGAAGAAATCAGCCAAGGTCTCTACGAAGGCCACCTGCAGTCTGAATGCCAGCTACATCAAAATAATGAGGTCTGGGACAGAAAGCATCCCGAGGAAGAAACAGCCAAGAGTACTGGGGAATTACCTGGGATTAGTCTTCTTTCCCCAAACTATGCCCAGTACTTTCTTCAGCAGTCCTCCTGGTAAGGAAATATTTCAGTCCCAAGGTCCATGCATATGTAGCCAAGTGGGGGTCAAAAGAGTGCATGCACATTACCTTTCCCAACAATGGATTCATACTCTCATGTATCGCAGTGCTGCCCAATATTTATGGGCCCTTAGAAAGTAGGTTTTACTGTGATTGGAGAATTTCTACAACCAAGGTACGTTCTAGGAATAACAATGGTGGGTGGAAATGGGGGCAGTGACATACATAGCTGAAGCAATTAATTAGACTTTCTGACTTGAGGCTTTACTGAGAAGTTCTGGAAATTCAACTTACAGAAACTCAGGAGGTTCAGAGAGCAGAGTTCTTATTTCCGCTGGTTTCTTCAACTGAGTCCACCTTCTGAGGGGCTCAGTAAGAAGAATGTGGGTGTGACAACTGGAACGGTAGTTTGAACATAGCAGCAAGTGCCCACTTCTCACTCTCACTTCTAGTACAGCAATTCCAACTGTTCATTTTCTCCCATGAGATCCTACACCACGATCTCGACCACAGTTTGCACCCTCTTGAGTCAAGTATTCAAGCACGTGGTCTAGAAAGTGGGCAATAGGATTTTTCATTCATCCCTCTAAATCGTGTGGAAAGTCTAGCTCTTTCTTCTCCAGAGAAAAATTTATATTACCATACAGAAGAACTGACACATGAAGGAGTCTGAGACGTTGTGTGTTATGTAACATGTGCTTCCGGTTAAATATATATTACCCTTTTTCCACCCATGGATTACTATCCAGCTGAGATATATGACAAAGAATTAAAGACAAATGGAGGTTAAACATTATTTTTATTATAGATTAAGACAAGTTGGAAGTCAAAGGTCAATATGGATGCCTAGTGAGCTGACTTTTCCTGCTCCAGTCAGTCATAGTAACTATGGTATCACCTCTACCCCATTAAACCCAAGGAGACAATCACCTATCTTGTGGCACGCCTGAGAGCACTGGAAAATGCATACTCTATGCAAGTGGACAGAATCCATGGTAGAAGAGAAAAGAAGCAGGATCGGGGCAAGTCTTTTTCCGAACTCTGTATGTATCTGGGTCCAATGGGAGGACAGAAACTACACAGCAACCCTTATTTTACTTAATAGCCCAAAGCATTAAGAATAGTGATGCTAGCAATTTGGATATGCCACAGTGAAAAATTAAAGTATTTCCCTTAATTAAAAGCTAAAAATTCACCATAATACAAGGAAATAAAATCATATGATGAAACTGCTAAGCTCTATGGTAACTTATTGTTAATCTTTTATAGTGCTTAATTTACAAACTAAACTTCATCATAGGTGTATGTATTGGTAGGAAAAACAGAAAGAACTGGGCATGGTAGTACATGCCTGTAATCCCAGCTACTCAGGAGGCTGAGGCAGGAAGACCTAAGTTCAAGGCCAGCCTGAGCAACGTGGTGAGACCCTGTCACAAAATTAAACAGGAAAAGGACTGGGAATGTAGCTCAGTGTGAAGCCATGGGTTCAATTCCCAATACTGACTAATAAACAAACAAACAAAAATTTAACATATATAGGATAAGTACTATCTAGGGTTTCAGGCATCCACTGGGGGGCCTTGGAATGTATCCCCCATAGATAATGGGGACTATTGTAACATGTATGTCAGGTACACCTTCCCAATACCACTATCATTTTAAGAAAATATCAATTAACAAAAGAACGAATATGTACATTACCAAAACCAAGAATTAACTAACATTTTGTTACAGTCAATTGGAATCTTTCTTTTTAATGAAAATAAATATTTAGACACAAAATTGAAGTATCCTTTCACTACTGTGCATGGTCACATTTCCTTTCCTCTTGCCTTCTTGTGAGAGGCAATCACATTTAGGAACTGAATTTGTAACCATCCAATTCATTCTTTGTAGTTTTATATAAAAAGGTTTTCTTCTATAATCAAGGCTTAGTACATGGGTTGGTTAGTGTTAATTTCATTCAAAATGTATACAGGTATCATTTATAATATATTCATGACTTCAGCTTTCTTCATTCTACATGATTTTTCCTCTTTTGCTCTTAATATGCATAAATTTAATTTTCACTTAACTGCTAAAAGATTATTTTATGGTATGACTGCATCACATTTTATTCTTCTATTTCACAAACAACGAACTTCTATTTCACAAACAGTGTCCAATTTTTGGCTACCATAATTCATATTGGAATTAACAGACTCACTATGTAGATGTTTCCAATTGTTGGGTACATCTATCAATCTCAATAAATAGATATAGATAGATAGATAGATAGACCCAAGACTAATCGCTCACCCAGTGTTGCATGCCTGTAATCCTAGTACCTGGGAGGCTGAAGCAGGAGGATTGCAAATTCAAGCCTCACCCGGGTAATTTACTGACACCCTGTCTCAAGAAATGGGTTGGGGATGTAGCTCACTGCAAAGACACTGTAATCAATTCCCAGCACCAACACAAAACAAAACAAAACAAAAAGAATTGCTGAGTATTCTGGAGTCTAGTTTAGAAATTTTCTCCTGCCCCATGATTAAAAACTTTCCCCTATGAAATTCTTATATTGTTTTGCTTTTTACATTCTAGTCTTCAGTACATTTAGAACTTGTAAGAAATAAGTATTTTAATGGCAGAGGTCTAGTATTTTACCATAAGAAGAATCAATTACCCTGAGATCATTTTTTTGTCATCCATAATTTTGCTACCAATCTGAGATAGTACCTCTATCAATTACCGATTCCCTATAAAGTCAGGCATTTCTGGATTTAATGGTCTGTCCTCATTTCACTTTTCTATAACTGCAAAACAATAAATAATTCTGATGATTATAGTTTTACAAACTTCATATGTAGCAAAATAAGAAAGTAATTTTGCCTAATTTCAAATCCGTGTATCTCTCATACTGTCTTAATGCATCTGGTAGGCCTTGCAGGACCATGTTATTAACGTCCATTACTGGATCCTAACTGTACTGAGAATACTCCCTACAGTATTAGTAATGTTTATTGTGAGTTTTAGAGGTATAGGCTTTCGTTATACTCTGATGCTTATTAAATACTTCTGAGTCGCTGCAGAAAAATTTCCCATCTTCATGTCTCTTTAATGTAAAACAAAACTTGATGTATTATTAAGTGTAAATTCTGCTGAAGAGTTTCCTATATCCAAGGCATTTATAGAAATTTAATGAGTATGAATTCTCTGGTGTCTAATGTAATGTGACTTCTGGCTGAAAGCTTTCCCGCATTCACTACATTGATAAGGTTTTTCACCAGTATGGATTCTCATATGTAGACCAAGAGTTGAGAACTGAGAAAAGGCTTTACCACATTCATTACAACCATAGGGTTTCTCACCTGTATGGCTTCTCATGTGCACAGTAAGAGATGAGCTTTGACAGAAGGCCTTCCCACATATTTTACATTCATAAGGTTTATCACCTGTATGGATTCTCACATGTACAATGAGTGATGTGATCCGCGAAAAGGCTTTTCCACATTTATTACATTCATAGGGTTTCTCTCCTGTATGAATATTGTGATGTTTAATGAGGTATTGCTTCTGCCTGAAGATTGTTCCACATTCATTACATTTGTAGGGTTTCTCTCCAATGTGAATTTTTTCATGCTCAGTGAGATTTGATTTGCCACTGAAGGCTTTCCCACACTCTTTACATGTATAGGGTTTCTCTCCAGTGTGGCTCCTCTCATGTCTAACGAGGCCTGACTTCTGAATGAAAGCTTTTCCACACCCTTTACATTCATAAGGTTTCTCTCCTGTATGGATTCTCTGATGGCTAATGAGGTTTTCTTTCTGGCTAAAGGCTTTTTCACACTCATTACATTTAAAGGGTTTCTTTCCACTATGGATATTCTGATGTTTAATGAGGTGTTGCTTCTGACTGAAGGCTCTTTCACACTGATTACATTCAAATGGCTTCTCTCCGGTATGAATTTTCTCATGTTCACTGAGATAGGATTTGCTGTTAAAAGCTTTCCCACATTCCTTACATGCATATGGTTTGTTTCCTGTATGATTTCTCTGTTGCTTGATGAGGGCTGCCATTTGAATAGAAGCTTTCCCACATTCAGAAGGTTTTTCTCCACTATGATGTTTCTGATGAGAAAGGAAGTTTCCCTTCTGGCTGAAAGCTTTTCCACATTTATTACATTCATGTGATTTCTCCCCTGTGTGACTTCTCAAATGCAGAGTAAGCGATGAGACCTGAGAGCACATTTTACCACATTCGGTGCTGAATGATTTCTCTCCAGTATGCATTTTCTTATGCTCTGTGAAGTTTTGCTTCAGGCTAAAAGTTTTTCTACATTCCTTACATTCATAAGGTTGCTTTCCAGTATGAATTTCATCATGCTGAATGAGATCTAATTCAGGCTGGAGACATTCCAACATTTTTGTCACGCACAGGGACTTTCTCCTAGGTTCCCCTAGTACCTACTGAGACATGGTAAAGATGACAACTTTCCAACATTCACTGAAGTCATACGGTTTCCTTTCAGTATTAATTCTCAGGTACAGTAACGAGATTGAATCTGTGATAGAAGACTTTCCTCTCATTTGAGATGCAGTGATTATATAAAAGGGTAAAAATACAGCATTCTCTTTACATGTGTCTTTCTTACGCAGTTTCTATGATATTTCAGTATAAATTAGATATAAGTAGAAATTGTGTTTTGAACTCTCTTATACTGAGTCCCATACATAGAAGCGTAGTTCTGAAATCAGTGTGTGTCGCTGCAGTGTCAGTCAGTGCTCAGAGGAAATACTTTCCTGTTTTTTAGGTTTCCTGAGTTTTTCCTCAGTCTATATTTTCATAGAGAAAGATGAGACATAATTCACAAGTCTTTAATGTTGCTTCCTGGACTGTTTATGAACTGCCCAGGCCTCTTCTAAAAGAGAACATGAAAAAAATCATCATTAAAAAAGAGTTAACAAGTGTAAAATTTTTGTCACCTGGCATGTAGTAAGCCAATAAATTAGCTTATCATTATAATGAGCATCACTAATAACTGTGAATTTCCCCACTCTCATTAATAAAACTTTAGAAGTATGCTACTAAAATAGATTATTCAAGCCTGTCTCTTAGTCTAAATAAAAAGCACAAATACAAATACCATTCACAGGTACATATTACTAACTAACTTTCTGTCTTTTTTGGTACTGGGGGTTTAATCTAGTACATGCTTGCAAACATGTAGTAGGCAAATACTCCATCATTTATGATGATAACTAATTTATTAAAATCAGCAATGTAACTTGTATTAGGATGCAGAAAGATGGGACGTATGGGTGCTGGTGATAACACTTCTGAAGTATATCTTTCATATTAGTAAGTCTGGTAGTGTCTAAATTCGATAAATCAAAAAATAGGTGAAATAGCTGTATAAAATATACAAATAAACACCAGTAGACAGTTAAGTGAGCTACAAGTGGTTGACTACGTGGAATAAGAATTAAGGGTGAGGAAAGACAGAGGAAGCATAACTGTACAGTTTTCTCTTGGTATTCACAGGAGATTGGTTCCAGGACTCCTGCAGATACCAAAACCTGTGGATACGCAAGTGCTTTGTACAGAATGGCATATTTGCATGCAACCTGTGCATATCCTCCCACAGACCTTAAATCATCTCTAGATTACATATCATACCTAATACACTATAATAAATGCTGTATAATTAGTGGCTGTAGTGTATTGTTTAGGGATTGATGAATAGAAAAAAATCTGTACATGCTCACTAAAAATGCAATTTTTTCTGAATATGTTCAATATTAGGTGGGTTGAATCCACTGATATGGAACCCACACACACTGAGTGTTGACTATAATCCTATTTGACATTTAAAAGGTCCTACTCATTATACCTACAGAATTAGCCTTGAAGACTTGGTCTTTTCACTTGAACCCATCTATAACTGTTCAACTAGAGACAGTGCTCTTTTATCTAGTTGTGATTGAGTCTTACATAGGCTAAACAACAAAGTATATATATGTTTCATGACCAAAAAAGAAAAAAAAAAAAAAGACAGAAAAGCCAGTCTCTTTGTTTCTCAGTATGATTTACTGTAGTATTTTAATTATTGTTATCTTTTCTGGATATGAAAACTGTTACTGCTATCAAGTCCTATTTTCATTTATTTCTCTGGTTTTCTTTTGCTCAGTATATACTGATATGCAAGCTCTGCTCTTATGAAGAGTCCTTTTCTTGCTCTCTCTAAAACGTTTACTTTTTATCCACTAGCTGGAAACCTTCAACATTTTATCTTCATTTTCTCATAAATCATTGCAAGCTCTCACAGCAATGCTGTAACTTTCATAATTAAGAGAAAAAAATGCCACTGTCCGTTTACATATCATAAAAATTGACTCAAAATAAAGCACAGACCTAAAGCACTAAAACTATTAATATAAAGGAAAAATGGTAAAGTAGACTGTATCTAAAGTAAAAAATAATATCTCTCAAATACACAGTTAAGAAAACAAAAAGGTAAACCACAACCAGTACCAGGATAAACTGATAACCAGGATAAACTGATAAAAGGCTTGTATCTAAATGCACAAACACACAAACACAGAAATCTTCAAACTCAGTAACAAAAGGGCAAATAATCTTTTGTTTTGTTTGGTTTTGATTTTCTTTCTTTCTTTTTGAGACAGGGTCTTGCTGAATATTCCAGGCTGGACTTGAACTCATGGCAATCCTCCTGTCTCAGAACCTGAGTCCTGGGACTATAGGTGTGCTCTACCATGCCTGCCTACTAATCTAGTTTTTAAAATGTGAAAAAGTGTAGAATAGACATTTCACAAAATAAGATATCTAAATAGCTATTAAACATATTAAAGAAGTTCATCTTTGGTGGCACATGCCTATAATCCCAGCACTCTGAGAGGGATTAAGTTTAGTAATTTACTGTATACTGATACAGTAAAAATCCCCCCATACTGTACACAAGAAATATATGTAAAACAAAATGCATTAGAAATACTGAAAATAGATACGATAGAATAAAGAAGATAAGCAAGAATACATAAGTTGGAGAAATCCAAGATACAGCAACACATTAGTGACAGAAAACAACTTCTCTCAATCTATGAAATCTAATCCATAAAATGTAAGAATATATGAAAAACAAGAATAGAGCTGGTTATGGTGGTGCATTCCTGCAATCCCAGCACTCAGGAGGCTGAGGTAGGATGATTGTGAGTTCAAGTACATCTTGAGCTACACAGTGAGTTCAAGGCTGGTCTGCCATAGACTCTGTCTCAAAAAAAAAAATAAAATAAATAAACAGCTAATTTATAATAGATAGCTCACCAGTTTATTCTGTATCTTGAAAATAGATAATAATCCTCCTAAATGTTCAAAGAACAGTCAGTCATACATTACACCTATCCTACAAAGTAGAAAAGGACAAAATACCCTGACCAAAAAAAATAACAGAAATTACAAAACAAAAATAAAAACTTCTCACTTCTAAATATATTTCAAAATTTGGTTTTAACAAACCCTTTGGTCAAAGAGATTAAAATAAAGTTCAGGGATTAGGGATTTAGTTCAAGTGGTAGCACGCTTGCCTAGCAAGCACAAAGTCCTGAGTTTGATCCCTAGCACCCAAAAGAAAAAAAGAAAGTAAGTTCAGAGTATTCAGAAATATTATTCATGAAAATAAAGTGTATCAGTATGGAACATGTTTGAAAAAAAGCTTGGAGAATGAACTATAAGCATGAATGTTTACACAGTTTAAAGAATAATAACTAAGCACTTTAAATAATGAAAGCAAAAATTCATTTGGAAATAACCAGAGATTAAAAATACAGTTATAGAGTTGTTCAGTCTCATGGAAGTAAATATGAATACCCAGCCAATTATAACCTATGAAACTAAACCTATAAAACCTGAAACTAAACCTATAAAACTAACCTATAATCTACGAAACTAAACCTATAAAACTAACCTATAAAACCTGAACACAGAAAAATAAACAAAAAATTTGAGACAATTAAGATACTTAGTGCAAGTGGTAGTGTTTGCCTAGCAAGCACAAAGTCCTGAGTTTGATCCCCACCACCCTCCTCAAAAAAAGATATTTCATTAATGATTAACCTAAAATATAGATGACTTAACACATGAATTTTACTAAGTTTTTAATAAATAATAAATTATAATTTAAACTGAGATGCATTGTTGAATCAGCTCTAATCTCAACTAGTTAATAAAGATATAATCTGGAAGAAACTTTGATCCTTAAAGGACCAGAAACACCAAAGTTACTATGTGTTGTAGTTTACATCTACAATGTTCTCCAAAAAGCTTCATGTGTTCAGAAGTGGGGCTTTCAGGAGATGACTGGATCATGGGGGCACTATAACTAAGCATCTATGGATTAACCCATTGATGAGTTAATTCATGGATATGTTGTTAGGAGGTAAGGCCCAGTTGGAGGAGGCAGGTCACTGGGGGTGTGTCTTTGAAGGATGTATCTCTGGCTCTTGCTCTCTCTCTTCTTCTTGGCTGCCATGGGTTGACCAGCTGTCCTTTGCCAGGCCTCTCTGCCATGCCATTTCTGCTTTGGAGAAGCTGACCATGGCCTGAACCCTCTGAAACCCTGAGGCAAAATAAATCTCTCCTCAAGCTGCAAGTGTCAGCTATTTTGTTCCAGCAACAGGAGAGCTAACTAATACATCATGCAAATGTGGACTATTCACCACATATCTGTTAGGTGACCAAAAAATCAATTCCTACATTCCTTAAAATGGTACATTTTCATGTTTACTATAGTCACTTAGCTTCACATGATTAGCACGCTCATTAGTCCTGTCCCTGCTTTACATGTTATGTACTGAGATGCTTAAAAAATGGTAAGCACCAGCCTGGACCTTTCTCCTCAACAACTGATAGACACATCCAACTGGCTACTCAATATCTTCACTTGGATGTCTACCAGGAATCTAACTGACCCAAACCAAACTCTTGCTCTCTCTCCCAAACCAGCTCCCTCAAATTCTTCTCTCTTTAAATAGCAACCTCATTTTCCCACTTGCTCAGGCAACACTCCTCTTTCTCTCAGATCACATATCCAATTATATCTTCATGTCTTATTGTCTTTATCTTCAAAATATACCCAGAATTTGGGTATTTCTCATATCCTCCCTCATTGGTACCACCAAGATCTAAACCCTATTATATCTGGCCTGGATTATTTAATAGGCCCCTCACTGGTCTTGATACTTGCCTTTATGTCTTTACAACAATTCTCAACAAAGCAGCTACAGTAATACTGTCACAATGAACTCATAATATTACTGTACTTGAAAGTATTCTTGTATACTCATAAAAATATTCAGAAGCACACATAAGTTACAGTGGATACTTCTGGGGATCAGAAATAAAAGAACTGAGAACCAGAAATAAGGAGACACACTCTATTATCTTAATTTTCTATCAAGTACATGTATTAAATTTTTAAGAATAATTATTCTTAAAAGTAACAGAAATGAACTAGAACAAAGTCAGTAGTAATTTCCAAGCCTGTAATGTAATAGAGTTGTAAAAGATGCAGAAACAACCCCAAATTCAACTACTTGATCTTTGACAAAAGAGTGAAAAACATACACTAGAGGAAAGATAGTCTCTTTAATAAGAAAACTGGCTATTCACATGCAGAAGACTTAATTTAATCTAGACCTATATCTCTCACCATATATTAAACTAAAGTCAAAATGGATCAAAGTACTAAATGTTAAAACAAACAGCCTGCTGGAAGACAAAATAGGGAAAACTCTTCGAATCATAGGTGTAGGCAAGGAATTTCTAAACAGAACCCCAGTTGCACAGAAAGTAGTACCAAGAATCAACAAGTAAGATCTAGCAAATTAAAAAGCTTCTGCACAGCAAAAGAAACAACCAACAAAGTGAAAAAGAAAACCTATGGAATGGGAAAATTTTTTTGCCAGCTATTTCTCAGACAGAGGATCAGAGTACTAATATCTAGAATAAAGAACTAAAAAAAAATTAGACCCCCCCCAATAAAAGATCCAATCAAAAAATAGGCAGATGAATAGACACATCACAGAAGTACAAATGGCCAAGAAATACATTAAGAAATGGTCAACATCACTGGCTATTAGGGAAAAGCAAACTAAAACACTGAGATTCCATCTTACCCCAGGAAAAATGGCCATCAAGAAATCAGATATAGGGGTTGGGGATTTAGTTCAAGAGGTAGGGTGCAGAGTGCTTGCCTAGCAGGCACAAGACCCTGAGTTCAATCCCCAGCACCCCCCAAAAAAGAAAAAAAAATCAAATATACTAAGTCCCCGACATACAAATAAATTCATAATTCGGATTCATTTGTGAGTCCCACAAAGTGAGTCTTACATACCTTTAATACAAATATACAATGGATATTGGTTTGCACTTCTTAACTGTCCTCTCCGAATCACTATTGCTTTTCGTCTTGCTTCCAGACATCTTGGGCTCTGATTGAGCACTATACTACTGTACACTGTTGTGATGTAAAGCACACAGCGGCACAACTGTAACAAAGTCTGGCGGACACGTGAGCTACTTCCGTGATTTGTTCACATCTATGAATGTTTGTAATGTGAAGTCTGTTCATATCTGAAAAGTTCACAACTTGAATGTTCATAAGTCAAGGACTTACTGTAGTAACAAATGTTGATGAGGCTGCTAGGAGAAAGGATCCCTTCTGCATTGTTGATAGGAATATAAATTAGTACCACCACTACGGAAATCAGATCGGGGATTCCCCGAAAAACTATAACTAGAAATTCTATTTGACTCAGCTATTCCCTTTCTAGGTCTATTAACAAAAATTTTAAAATACCACATTACACAATAAGACATCATATTACATGCATAAACATGTTTATAGTAGCACAATTCATAATAGTTAAATTTATGAAGCAACCTATATGTACGGCAACAGATGAATGAATAAAGAATGAGTACTACTCTGCCATCAAGAAAGATAAACTTGGATCATTTGTAGGAAAATGGATGTACCTTGAGACCATAATGTTAAGTGAAATTAGACACACAAGCTTAAATAACACATGGCTTCTTATATGAAAAACCCAAATTATAAATGAAGAGCAAAATAAAAGAGGGATAATAGGAAATATGGAGATAGATATTTCTCAAATGGGAAGGCGATCAAGAAATGGAGGGAGTGAGGGGAAAGAGAGAAGTTGAAAAAAGGAATTAAGATATGTACCTGTACCAACTCCACACAAGGAAGGTAAACGTTATGTACTGCAAATGTGTACTAATAAAAATTTTTTTTTGAAATAGGAGGGGCAGAAATCTTAAACTGTGATAGCCAGAAGTAAGAAGACAACAGGAAATAAGATTAATCGGGTAAAATTGAACCCTAACATATATAACAATGAAAGGACGGAAAAATCATTTAAGGAAAAAAATCTACATGCTACTCTTTCAAAGAGTATAGGTCTGTGAAGGTCTGCTTAAGGAAATGAGCTAGGCATACAGCTAGAAGCAAAAAATGGAGAATGTTGGAAAAAACAGGAAAGAAGCTACATAAATCACAAAAATTAAGTCTGCAAATGAGGTAGAGAGGCTGGCATCCAAAATGGAGGTTAGAGAGGCAACCAATTTTCTCAAATCAGAGAAAGGAAAGCATAGAATCAGAAAGAATATCTGGAGATGTCATTTAGGTATCTAAAGAATTCCCAGCAACTGCTACTCCAAAAGACATGGGCTAATAAAAAACAATCTCAAAAAAATTTTCTTCAGATATTCCTAATTCTCACTGAATAATGGTAATGAGCGTTTATCTCACTCATACCTGCCAGGTCCTCACTTACCCAGAGAGAACTTTCTTTATATTTCTTCTCAGTCATCCATTGCTTTTCTTGTTTGAATTGGTGACTTTAAACTTGTGAATAGAAGAGTGACACAGGACTTGGATGTGATGGTTGAAGGTCAAAACAACATCTCAGAATTAGGCCAAGTCCTTAGAAACCCCTGAGGTTTTGAAGGGTATGGGAAGTGCAGCTCCTGGGGATGCATAAGAAAACTAGCCTGAGAAACACAAGCTGATGATGAACCTTTGGTGTATGCATACATGTGAGCAAATGAACCCATCAGAGCATTTAAAAACACCACATATTTCAGATAGGAAACAGCAAGTACCATTTTCAGAATTTAAGTTATACCAAGAAACTATGAGACTGAGGTATCAAGACTTCTCCAGAATCACAATCTCAACAGGTTCCTTTGAACAGGTGACACTTGTGGCCTTGCACCAGATTGAAGTTAAATATTTGAGTATCACTGCCCCCCCCATTTTTCTTATAAATGTGAAGTCACCAACATTCAGCAATATGGACAAAATATGTAGGAAATTATTCTGATACTATTCAGAGCTCTTGAAAAATTGAAGCCTAATATCGTACCTTGGTTGGGTTACTCTAGGGAAAATTAAATGTAGTAAGTGTTCCACAAGTATAGGTACATTTGCTGATTCAGCAAACATATTATGTATCATAAAGCAACCTTGATTTCTGGTTTTGCTGTGACAGATGAAAGGGTAAAATTTAGAAGCTCTTCTCTTACATGCAAGAGCCTTAGAACCTAGATGGATAGTGCTAAGAATTACTGGACCAGGTAATATAGGAAGGGAAAATGGAGGGAGACAGACTCTAAGAAGGAGGTATAGTATTTTCAACATGAAGAATTTTAAGCTTTTGTGTAATCTCTAGTTGAAGCTGTCCATTCATTAGACAGTAGATGTATGGATTAGGAGCTTGGAGTATCCCTTCAATAAAAATTGACATCTCTGGGGTGGAGATTTAGCTCAGTGGTAAAGCACTTGTCTAGCGAGCAGCATGGCCCTGGGTTTGATCCTCAGCAACCCCCTCAAATTTGGCATTTGTTAGGTATCTGTATCATATGAAACCAGAACAGTGGAATGTTGTTGCTTATGGAGGACTTACAGGGGAAAAATGATGACAAAGGCCAGAAACTTAGGACACTGATATCTGCAGGACAAGTACAAACAAGTGGGCCTTATTATTTTTACCATTTTTTGTATGTATCAAAAGTATTACATGGGGGCTGGGGATTTAGCTCAGTGGTTACAGTGCTTGCCTAGCAAGTGGAAGGTCCTGAGTTTGATCCCCAGCACCAAAAACAGAACAACAAAAAAAAAAGTATTACATGAAATTTTTGTACCCTGGCACCTTACTTTTTCATCTTTTTGAAAAAGTATGTTAAGTGTGAGAAGAGAGTGTCTTTGTAGGTAGAAGGCTGTTTCACTACATTTACAAAGGACTCAGTACAGAAGTAAATGGTCGAAATTAGGACTCAAACTCTCCTGTTCTTTGACAAACTAAGGAATCTTAAGTGGGTTTCTTGACGTTTTTGCACCAAAGGCTGCTGTATGCACTAGTAAAATTACCTCTTAAAGCAATTCCTTAATTCTGAGCGTCTCATTTCAGCTCAATTAAAGTTCCTCCAAAGTATTAAGTCAATACCTACTGCGGGATCCAACAAGTTTTTTGGAAACATTTGTTCCTTTAAAAAACGGGGAGCTTATTTCCTTTATTAACTCCACAATGGGTCTGCTTCTTATATAAAAATCAATTTTTTTAATAAAAATCAATTTTTAAATTACTTTATCCGTTCAATTCCTTAGCCTACACCCTTTGTATTTTCCAGGAAAATATATCTTTATTATAGAAATCAGAAATCTTGAGGATTAGAGGTTACTACCTCACAAATCTATCGCCTCACAAACTTGGAACCAGTTTCTAATTCTGCAATCCCAAACACACCCTCACCCCCGACCGCCCACCCGGAAACCCACCCGTTTCCTTCGGTACCCTGCCCCCATGCACACAACCTCTGCGCTCTGCAAGTCCCAAGAGTCTATTCCAACCCCTTGGGCCTCCCCAACCCCTTCCCAGGCGCCACGAATCCTCTCCGACAGACTCTCTGGTCAGGTTGAGGAGTCAGAAACCCGGATCCCACGGAGCCAAAACCTAACTCACCAGCAGACAAAGAGGACGATGGCGAGCCAGAGAGCCTGCGCCTGCGCACTGCTCGGGCGAGCGGCACTCCCAGAGGTCTCTGCCAGCTTCGCCTCAGAACCCTACCGAACCAACCGACGTCGGCCCGTCCTCCACTTTGGCGCCTGTGGACTACATTTCCCAGAAGTTTCAGGGGGTTCAAATCAGCTTTTCCTGGGAACTTTCCTCCGCCGGAGATTAGCGGACGGTCTCCACTCTCGCGGCATCAGCGTAAACAGACCCAATCTCAGGACATATAACATTATGTTTGCGTTTGGCCCTGGGAGAGGGCAGCGGTGCCAAGGGGTGTGACAAGCCCTGGGCGTCGTGGCGCACGCTTGGGAGGCGAAGGCAGGAGGGTCGCAAATTCGAGCCTAGCCGGGGTAAGACACTGTCTCAAAATGAGTAAGATTTTTAAAGGGCTGGGGATGTAGTTTAGTGTAAGGGCCCTGGGTTCAGTCCCCCAGAACGGCTCGTAATAAAGTGCTCAGGGTCGCTGGGGAGACTTTATGAATGAGCTCACGGAGGTGCGATTTGGGAATGAGACAATCTCGGGCGCCATCTGCTCCAGCGGGGTGTCCGCTGAACTATGTCCCCCAGAGGGCACCGAGCGGACGCGGGACCCAGAATTTTTTTTTTTTCCTTTTCTTTTCTTTTTGTGCTGCTATCGAACTCAGGGCCTTGCGCTTAGCTAGGCAAGCGCTCTACCACTGAGCTAAATCCCCAGCCTCATGGGATCCAGTCTTAAACTGCGCGATGCAGGGGCTCTTGTCTGTAAATCTGCAGTCTTATCTTTCCATAAAACAAGCGCTCTTAAAAAGCCTTTCCTTCTAGCTGTACGCCCCCCACCCCTTTCCTGAGCAGTACCCTCACTTTCTATCTCAATGGCTTAGCTAGGGGTGGGGTGGGGGCGGCGCGCCCTTGGCGGCACATTTGCTGAGCGGTATTTAAATAGGTTAACATATTCAGGTATGTTGGAGAGTTGCAAATTGAAGGACTCCGCCGAGCGGCCCGAACTCTAGCAACGCTACTGTGAAAGCCCACTTCTTTTGAAAGCTCTGATTTCGACACTCTTCTGAAAGCATCACCTCCAGAAGTCCGTGCTCCTTTCCCTCCTCACTGAGGCCCTCCTCTTCTGCCTAGCAAGAGTCTCCCCATCTTCCTTCCTGCTTGGTCGGATACATCACCACCCCCACCCCAGCTCTGCTATAAGCCTCTCTTCTTTCTTCTTCACTGGGCCCTCTTTCTCCTTTTTTTTTTTTTCCCCTCCTCTTTCTCCTCCTCACTCAGCCTCTCTTTCTTCTCAGTCTTTTTTTCTTTTAGGGGGACCAAACTGTTTTTCCTATGCTTCTTAGCCAAGTTCTCCTCCAATTTCTCTTCACTTGGACTTACTTTTTACTTTTTCTTTCTTTTTTGGGGGGGGTTGCTGGGGATCGAACTCAGGGCCTTGTGCTTGATTAGGCGAGCGCTCTACCACTTAAGCTAAATCTTCAACTATATCTCTTTTTCTTGAGCAGAATCTCCTCTTCTTTCCCCTTCTTAGACCACTTTCCTCTGTTTCCTCCTCAGTCCAGCTCTCAGATAAGCCCTCAAAGAGTTTACCTCTGATATTCTCTAATAACTACTTCACTTGGGTCTTTTCTGATTCATTCTCCTCAGTTTTCTCCAAAAGCTCTTCTAGCTGCTTTTTTTTCTAGCAGATTTTGCTCCTGGATCTTCTTTAATGCAGTCTTTACTTGGATTTTATCAAATAAAATCTTGTCCTGGACCTCCTGTAACTACCTTTGGGCCTCCTCCAATCTCTCCTCATCAGTCTGTGTTCTCTGTTTGGGGGCTAGTCCGTTATCTTTTACTTTTCTCTCTTTCTGAGCCTGTTCTCTCTCTTCTCTGGTTTCCTCATGTGGCCTGTGGCCTTCAATTTCACTTCCTTCCATAATGGATGATCTCTCTTCCTCAGTTATTTCTATCTCTTCCAAAGGCACTGAACACATTTCTTCAATTACCCAGTTACGACTTTCAACGGTTGACTTTCTTTCATTTCTGTATTTTCTGCCCTGGAACTAACCTTTTTCTCCTCTGAATGAATCTCCTTTTCTCTGTCAAGTTTCCTCACTGCCTCTATTCTTTTCTGTTTGGTTATTGTCTTTCCTTCAGCAACATGCATCTCCTTGGTCCTAATGTCATGGGCCAAGGTTCTCTCTTCCTGGGACAATTTATTCTCTTCTTTCATAATTTCTCTCTTCTTGGGTTATTTTTTTCTTTCTCTTAATTGTCTCAGTGCCCTCTTTGGCTTTTGCCTTTTCTTTCTTAGCAGTATGCCTCTCTTTCCTGGCCAGTTTACTGTCTTCCGCAGTTGGTTTCTTTTCTAATACCCTTTTCTCTTTTTTATAATACCTTTTTCTCTTTTTTCTTAGCCTTTCTCTTTTTCTTGAAACTGTCTCTCCATTTCACCAGGATGTACCTCTTCTTCTCAATAGTTTCCCCTTTCCCAGATCTGTTGTTTATTTTGTTCAAACTCTTTCTCTTTCTCTCTTTTTTTCTTTTTCCTTTTTTTTTTTTTTTTTTTTTTTTTTTTTTTTTTTTTTTTTTTTTTTTTTTTTTTTTTTTTTTTTTGTGGTGCCGGGGATCGAACTCAGGGCCTTGTGCTTGCAAGGCAAGCACTCTAACCACTGAGCTAAATCCCCGGCCCCTCCAGTTTCTTTCTTTACTGGGCTAAATGTTTTTCCTCCTTCTTTCCGAGCCTGACTCTCTTTCTGGTCTTTCTTTCTTTTGTTCATCCTGTTTCCCAACTTGTTTTTTATTTTCTTAGATTTGTTCACTTATGGAGCTCTTTTTCTTCTTTCGGAAACCACTTCTTCTTTTCTTGGGCCAGCTTACTCTCTTACTCTGCCAAACTCTCCCTTTCTGGTGCTAGTTCTCTCTCTTCCTTAGACAGTTCTTCCTCTTCTATAGACAGATAATCCAGGGACCAGGTACCCGGTTCCAAACCTCTTCCTCCTCTTTTTCCTTTTCCTTTTTCTCTTTTCCCCAACTGTATTTCTTCATTTTGTGGGACTGTTTCTTCCTTTCTCAAACTTGTTCCTTTATGTCCAGGATTACTTCTTCTTCTTCACCTAATTTACTCTCTGGGAATAACAACTTCTCTTCGCTGACCCCTTGTGGGCCTGCAAAATCCTTTCCCTGTTCCGCTTTCTCCTTTCCAGGCTTGGTTTCGCCTCTCTCCAGATCACTTTCTTTCTTTTTCTAAGTAATTTCCTCTCTTTTTCAATCAGTTTCTCTTCATCTTGGAGTGCTTTCTCCTCTTTCACAGTTGATTTGCTTTATTGGGGAGCAAGTGTTTCTTTTTTCCAAGGCATCCTTTATTCTGGATAGGTCCCTTTCTTTTTATCCTTGGTCATTTTTTCCTTTTCTTGCATTGGCATTTTCTCGGGCTTTGTCAGTTTTCTTTCTTCCTCAACTGTTTTCTCTTCTTGCTTGTCCAATTTCTTAAATTTTCTTTCTTCTAAGACTGGGTGATCTTCTAAGAAAGCAATTTTCTTCTTGACTTTTAGAGAAAATTTCATATGTTTATCACTTTTTTAGCCTCTTGTTCTCTCAATACTACCTATCTTTCATCCTAGACAGCCCCTTAGAGCACATTTTCTGTCTTGATAGGTGGTTCTTGCACTTCTCCATCATGCAATTTTGATGAAAATAGGCTTGAGTCCTTTAAAAGGGGACAGATCTCTTTGAAGAGCTCCCAGCTGAGCTGTCAGTCACCAAGCACAACCTGAGCCGGGTCTACCAGTTCTTTACCCAGATCCCTTAACATTCCTGGACAGGAGTTCACTATCCCTAAAGTCACAAGGTGACAAATGTCATTCCTCTAAGACCTGATCTCTGGTCTAGATACATGTCCAGGGGGCCCAGCTAAACCAGAACCGCTCTTTGCATGTTTCTTCCTTGTATCTTTTTCTGGTTCAGAAACCTGTATGACTTCTTTGACTTTTCCTTGGGCTCTTCTCTAGTCACCTCTAAAGTATCCTTTGAACTCCTTTTCTCTTCCCACTTCCTATCCGCTATTCTTTGGCTTTTTCTTTCTGCCCTTCTCTAAAGCCTTTTAATGCATTCTTGTCTTTCCAGCTTAGGGATCACTTCTCCATCATCTTTCATGCTACGTTGATCTGTAGTCTCTGTACCCTCTGTGATCTCCACAGCTTCTGTCATTTCTTTGGTTTTTGTAGCCTCCAATACACTCTCCTTTGTTTCAGCATTATCTTGGGGTTTGACTGGACTTAAAGTACTTAGTGGTAGCTCCGGTTCCAAGGCAACATCCTGGGTGTCAGCTTGCCCTGATATCCTGACTTTTCTTTTTTTAACCTGAATCCTCTGAAGGCACAATCCCAGAGCTAACCTTTCTAAATTCTATCTTTCTGTGCTTCCTGACAAATTTCAGGGCCATTTTAACTGAAGAGACACTGAAAGAAAAATAATTAAAAAAAGCTTAGAGGTTCTAAGAGAGATATTATATCTAATTCAGTGAACTGTTGTTAGTGATACAAAGCACAGGGGTCTAAGGCGTTATGATTTAGAAATGCTCATCCAGCTTGCATATCCTAAAAAAATAAGACTTTGGCACTTGTTGTGGAGTGATCTTTCTCCAGAAGCCTACTTTGCATGAATAACTGTTCCTATTGGTCTCATTTTATATGCATTGGTCTTATTGGCTCTGCCTTAATGAGGTTGGCCCCAAGCATACCCCTCTTCACCCCGTACATACTAAGCTCTCTTTGCTTGAATATGTTTCTTTATTTTCTTCAGTTCAGTGATCTTTTCAGGTTCTGGCAAAGATACGAATGTTTGGTCTGCAGTGACCTCAAGTTAATCATTTTTTGGTAAAGAAAAAGTAAATGGTTTATCTTTATATGACAAGGTCAAGTTGTCATTTAGCTATTAACAGATATCGCTAGCTTGAATTCCTAACACCTGGCCCAGAGAGGCTTCCCCAGTAGTTTCCAGCCTACAAAAGTCAAGGAGAAAGAAGGACAGTACCGAACTAATGGGATTGGGTGGCTCTGCCCTAATGGCACTTCCATGGTTGTAGCTCCATAGGGCTTGGCTTCTCTCTTTGACAGCTTTGCTTGCTCCTTGTGGCTTCCTCAGACAATCCACACTCTTTGCTTCTCCAAACTTCTAGGGTCTCCACTGCTCCTTCTGGCTCACTCTCAGCTTCACACACTGCCCTCTCACAAGCACAGTGCCTGGCCCTCCAGGTCTTATAAACCATCTAGGAATGTTGAATAAAACAATCATCCTTTCAAATGTGAAGCTGAACTGAGTTGATAAGATCAGCAACCAAACATGAAGTGAGAAATGGAAATAAATGGTAGGTCTTGGGCTAGGGGTGTAGCTCAGTGGTAAAAAGTAGATGATTACCATGAGTGGAGCCCTAGGTTCGATCTCCGGCACCAAAACAAATAAAACCAGAAGTGGTAGGTCAGTGACCTATTGCTGAGGCCGTGTGGCAAGGAGGGTGATTTGTTGGCCACTGTAATTTAGGATCTGAGAAATAATGACTAGTGGGTTGAAAGAAAACTAAGACTGCATGGTGTCATGGAAACCAAGAAAGTATATTAAGCAAGGGGGAGTGATCACTTGTGTAAAGTGATTCTAACAGGTTAAGTAGAAAAACAACTGAAGGTCAACCATTCAGTTTAGCAAGATGATTATTCATATTTTTGCCCTTTTTTAGTTGTTTTACTGACTTGTTCTTATTATCAGTAATTTTGTCACAAGCAGTTCTGGTTGATGGGTGCTAATGTCTGATTGGAGCTGAGTTCAGTAAAGGACAGAAGAGAAATTAGAGGCAAGAAATTCGATAAAATCTAGAAGTTCTACTAGAAATAGCACAGTAATTGGTGGGAAAGGGGAAGAAAAAAATAAGAGTGTGTGTTTTGTTTCCAAGGTAGGGTAATTGCTGGCATCAGGAACTTTGAAAGATGTGCACACTTGTAATTTTAGTGGTGGTTGACTCAGGAGGATCCCAAATTCTAGCCCAACTGTGCAATTTAGCGACTTAGGGAAACACTCTCAAAATGAAAAAGATCTGGGATGTATCTGAGTGCTAAGGTCTTGGGTTCAGTCCTCAGTACCAGGGGGAGGGGGTATGAGAAGGGGGGATGGGGCAGACTTTAGTCTGAACTTTTTCCAGAAATCACATAATGTTGGTCGATTATGTAATGTCTCTCAGTCTCCATCTATCCTTTTTACTCTTCTTTGTACTTCTGAGATTGTGAACCTGCAGACTCTAGAATCCCTTGATTCCTAGAATCCCTTGCCTGCTGACTTCCTGTTGGGTTCTGCCAACAGGAGAGACCCTGATGAGAGTTAAAAAGCAAAATAGAAAAAAAAAGAAAGAAAGAAAATAGAAGGGAGAAGGAAGCATTCATTTCTGGTCCTGACAGTGGAGGCCTTCCTGGCAGTTATGTCAGCAGCAGGAGGAACAGGGGTGACTAGGTTGCAGGAGCCTTAGTATTTCATTGCCTCATTGGTAGTTTTGGCCTTGGCCATAGTGGTGCCTCTTTGGCAGTTCCGTTACCAGCAACGGCAGTGCATTTGGCAGAAAAGCACCAAGTTCCATGATGTTAGCAGCTTCTCAATCTTTGTATATCTCTTATCTTCTTTGAGCGAGGGGAAGCAGTACTGGGAATTGAACCCAGGGCCTTCACAATGAGCTACATTCCCAGCCCTTTTGCTATTTTTTATTTTGAGACAGGGTCTTGCTAAATCACTATTCGCCTGCCTCAGCCTCCCAGACTGTTGGATTACAGGTGTGTAGCACCACGCCTGTTCACACCTTCCTTTTTTTCTCCTTCTTCCCTTCCAGCACTTTTGTAATCAATTTCCTATTTTTATCTCTCTCTGCTTGAAATGCCTAGGGAGTTTCTGTTTTCCTGCTTTAACCTAGACCTTTGTAAGACTCTTGGTCAAATTCCTTGTTACAGGTTTGAAGCCTCCAACATGCAACATGCAATTGCCATGCAATTAGCCTCTCTCTCTCTCTCTTTCTGGAAATAAGTGTGATTATGAGGTTTAGAGTATGCTTATTGCTGTGGTCTTAAAATTTTTAGAATTATCTATTGCATTAATAAAACCTTTAAATCATCCATACTAAATACACACAAGATTATTTGTAAATTATATACTTGTTTCACTTTCAAAATCCACCTATTAAATATTACTAATATAGGAGGATTGTAGCTTAGTGGTAGACTGTATGCATAGCATGTGCAAGGCACTGGGTTCAATCCCCTGCACTAGTGTATATACGAATACCAAAATGTTTTTATGTTTGTATTTGAATTTTACCAGTCATATATTTTGAAATAATTGCCATTTCCAGAAGAAAATTTAAATACATTTTCAGAAATAGAACGTGTAGTACTTGTAGAGTATCCAAGAGTATTCTCTTCGTTCAGAATCTTGACAGCTGTATAAGATGCTGCTAAAGAACAGAAGCATCTGCTCCTTAAAATCACCTAAAATAAATGATGTTGTGACTGAATCTCAGTTCACCTAGTTACTGCCACAAAGCAGTAACTTTGTGGCAGATGACAAAAGACTTTATATTATTCCTCTTTGAAACACATGCTCAATTTAAGAGGGGGGGGAACCCTCCATTTATCCACTGAGTAGGTGAAGAAGTCCAAGTATGTTTGTAGACATTAGAAAAAGGGAATGAGTCTTAAAAACCAAAAGATAAAATTTAGGATATGTGGTTAGAAATATATGGACAGATATTTTCTGAGTGCCTCCCTATTCTAGCTGCTGAGGACATGGATAGATGGGCTCCCCACATTCATTGAAACTGGCATATCTAAGAGATCTACAGATGGTCTCAAATTATGGTGATTCAATTTATGACTTTTTGACTTTATGATGGTGTGAAAACAATATACATCCAGTAGAAACTATATTTCAAATTTTGAATTTTTATCTTTTCCCTAGATGGTAATACAGAACAACCATTCTTATTTTCACTTTTAGTGTAGTAGTCAGTAATTTACATGAGATACTCAATGCTTTATTATAAAAAGACTTTGTGTTAGATGATTTTGTCCAACTGAAGGGTAATATGAGTTTTCCGAACATGTTTAAGTCAGTTATGCTGAGCTCGGTGTCTGGTGGGTTGAGTATATTTCAATGAAATTTCAACTTATGTTTTCATCTAGTGATGAAAACACTAGATGTTTATTGGAATGTAACCCCATCATAAGATGAGAAGCCCATGAAGCAAATACACAAACATGTAATGTAGTGTCAAGTAGTGAAAAGTGCTATGAAAATATAAATCAGAGAAATATCACCTTAGAAAGGTCATCTCCACACCTTTTCTCTTGTGTGTATTTAGTATGGATGATTTAAAGGTTTTATTAATGCAATACATAATTCTTGTTTATTTCAGATGAACAAGAACAAATGCAGAAAATCAGAAATGATAAATAAGAATATTAATATAACAAAACTGAATATACACTTGCTCTCCTTTTAGCTTCCTTAAAAGATAATTGGGCTGGGGATGTAGCTCAGTGGTTAGAGTGCTTGCCTTGCAAGCACAAGGCCCTGAGTTTGATCCCCAGCACCAAAAAAAAAAAAAAAAGATAATAATAATTCTGACAATATATTGTTGGATTTATAGAAACAAAAAGGAGAACAGTGTTGGTTGCCAGGGACCATGGGAGTTGGAGATGGGGAATTTATACTTAATGGGGATTTTTGGCAATGTCCAAGCTAAAGTCCAGATGGCCATGCTCTTTCTTTAAGTGGTGATTTAATGTGGCTGTGTCAGGCGCCTCCTTAAGAATCTGATGACTGCTGCAGACTTTTACCCAGCAAGGAAAAAAAAATAAGTACTTGATACACACTAACGATTTTTTTTCATTTAATTTCAGGCATTTCATAGACCCTGGAAACACCTCTAAGACCTTAGTTTATGAAACCATGCTGTATCAGAAAAATCCAAAACATGGAGAAAGCTATAGGACAACTAATTCTACACCCTTAACAAATACATAGTGTGAAACATAGGGATAGAAGAGTATAAATGTTCAAGAATAAAAATGTCTTAGCTAAGAAGCATAGTAATCAAATGTGGTGTGTAGACCTGGATTGTCACAGCAAGTACCTAGGTTCTGAGGCTCCCTTAAGGGAGGGCCATCCATATTCTTTCTGACTCTAGGATCATAACACACAATTCACTGGGTTTTGCTTTTACCAGAAGACCCTCTCATACCCTAATTTTACACCGACTCCTGTAATAGAAAGCAAAGAAGGCCAGATAGGCATTATCAGCCAACAAAATTGGAGATGAATCAGCTAGGTATTACTATTCCCTTCTGAGTCTTTCAAGTTTATTCATTTCATCTATGTTGTCAATTCATGGGCATAAGAGTCATTTATAGTGAGATTATCTTTTTAAGTGTCTGTATGATCTGTAGTGATATCTCTTCTTTCATGCCTGATATTTGTAGTGAGCTTTATCCAACTTTGGACAGACAAGTAAACAGAGGCCAAAAAGGAGAAGCAATTCAGATTCAGGTCAAGGCTACTGAGCAAGCTGGGCTGTCCTTACTTTCACTGCCTTGCCTGGCTGTCAGGTGAATCATCCTTTTTGAGGCTTCCTGCTCCACACCCCTGACTCTCACATAGTCCATGTGCCCTGACATGTACTCCGACATGGAAGAGCCCAACTGCAGAGTCACAGCTCTCATTGCTTTTGGCCTTTGAGATGAATCTAACTTCTCAGAATGTTCTGCTGTCCTCTTCCCCTGCTTCCGCCCAAAGAAAATGTATCCAAAGATACAGGGATTAGAAGGTTGTGGCAGAGAATGGAAAGTGGCAAAGATGTTCTGTAGAAGCAGTTGGAAGGCTCAGCTTCCCTAGAAAGAGGCAGTTCTGAAGACTCCATGGTAGGGAGAGATCAGGAGAGAACAGGAATTACTGGCAATGACAGCTTCCTCTACCTTACTACATTTTTTTCTGGAAAAAAAATCCTATCTTTTTATTTGTTGGAAGGGTCATAAATTCCTAGACAACTGGGGACTATTTGAGCCTACACCTAATCGTCCTAATTCTTATTGCATCACTATCTCAAGCCCCATGTCCAGGTGGTAGTGAAAGCAATGAAAGAGATAGGCTTCTCTCATTTTCTTTCTGCTTTAACCTCAAATGGGTTCACTCTTTAGTGGGATCCAGTGATGAACTCACCAGATGGTACTGGCTAGAACTTGGTGAAGCTTTTTACTTTACTCTAAGGATCTCAATACCCAGCACAATTGCTGTTTGGGACTCCGGTCAGCACAGCTACAATCAGGGAGTTAGTCTCCATGGAGAGAATGTTGGGTCTTCTGGTTCTTCAATCCATTCTCTTTCCATTTCTTATATTAATGCAAATATACATTAGTTTTGTGACAGTTGCTTTCCTTCCTGTAGTTTTTTTTTTTTGGGGGGGGGTGGGAGACAGGGAAGGAAGAGGACAAGGATAGACTCTTCAGGAGCTTCACAGGGTGAATACCACTGGTTGCTGGTATATTTTCCCACCCACAGAAGTATGTATCTCTGGTGACCTTCCTAAAAAAATAAAGAAAAGGAACACATCAAAGTGCTCGTTGCTAAAAAGAAGCTCCTCTTTATTCCACATACAGAAACAGATTTTGGAGCTGGGTAAGGAAAAAGCTTTGATCTAGTTCCTCGAGATGAAGGTCTACATTCTGATGAGCAGCCCTTTCTCCAGTGGAGAATGAAAAGTCCCGACCTCTAGCCAGTCCCAAATTTGGGAATGGTAGCAACGATATGGGAAAATTCCTTGGTGAAGTGGGTATCAGCTTGGGGCAGGCTCTTCCAGGCAAGTTCTAAGATCCCATACTGGGCAATACCTACAGGAAAGAAGGTGCGCACGTTATTCTGTCCAGGGAGGGGTACCACATCCTGGAACCCCAGAGTGCTTCTTGGGGTGTGAGAGCCACCACAAACCAGGCAGTAGAACACCCGTTCCCCGGGCACTAGCTCCGTGGCCTTCAGGGCCTCTCTGTAGATGATCTGTTTGGGTTGAGGCTCCTCCCTCAGTAGCAGATCCTGTAGCAGCCTCTGGATTCGGGGGGACTTGAGCTGGTACAAGTCCATGAGCTGTTGGAACTGTTCCATCCAAGCGGCAGTGTCTGTACCATATCGCTGCTGCAGCATCCGCAAAACATGGTACAGTGCCACAAATGTCTCCCATGGAGGAACCTTTTCCTTTTCTCGTGAGATAGGTTGCGTCTTCTTCTCCAACTTGGGCAACCTGGGAAGCCTGTCCTTACCCTGCAAAGCCCTAAGGTCCTTCTGAAACATCAGTGCCAGGGTTTGTTGGTCCACAGAGGCATGGGCACCTGTGAAAAGGTCTCTTGTGGCAGGATAAAAATGTCGTGTCTCCATCTCTTTGAGAGCATCAGCTAACTGCTGTATCTGTGTGCTCCTGGAAGGCTCACCTAGAAGATGCCAGTTTGTAACCTTTGGGTCTGTAATCCTTTTGGCAGCTAATGAGGACTTTGGTGTGGGAACAGTCAAAGGTGTTAGCCAACTTTCCTTTTCCTTTCCTTTTATAGGAGGAATCACTTTCAGAGGTTTCAGACTCATAGTCTCCTCACCAGGCTTTGAGGCCTTTGTGCTTCGTGCTTCCTGAGCCTGCATGTGGTGGCGCACAATGGTTTCAAGCATGGCCGGATGTAGCCACTCTAAGTTTCCCTCCGAGGTCAGGTCTTTGAGGAGCTGACACAATCTGTGGAAGCCATCGCTGGAAAGCTGTTCTCCTGCCTCCATCCGTTCTAGGACCTGGCAGATCCATTCTACATCTGAGAGGCTTACTGTCACCTCTGGATGTTGTTTGTCAGCCAGGATCTGGGCAAGAGGTGGTTGCACCTTACT